>JAQGAU010003812.1:0-12567 GCA_034698045.1 Paramacrobiotus richtersi
GAGACGAGTAGCTCAACTTGGCTTTGCCAGGTCGGGAAGTGGATCCCTTTTCCTGCAGGATTTGGTTTCCGCGTCACCTTCGATGTTTCCGCTCATGAACTGAATAGCGCGCGTTTTCAGTGTGCGCAGTCCTCGTTGAATGGCGAAGTTGAGGTAGGACAGCGCTGTCTTTACACTAGAAACGAAAGCACACTGTACCTTTTCGTACATTTCGAATTCCCATGGATTCTATTGACTAAACATAGCTTCTTATGTTTAGTGAAAATTAAAAACTGCATGTTCTCATAACAGAATCCTGAATATTCCAAGTTTCTCTACCAGGCTACAGGCGTAATAATAAATCAGCCGTATTTAAACTTTACAATACTGTAACTACATACCGCATGCCTAAAAAGCTATACTCTCCGAATGACCATCTGGAGTTCCGAAGAAGACATGAGTATGAGAATGAGTATCAACGACCATGAGTATGTACAAGTTGTTAATTTCCTCACCTCAAATTGTCCACCATGATGTTCTCGCACGCCGTACACAATTCCGTAACAGCATACTTCTCCGCGGCCTTATACACTTCTTCCGCAACATCCTTAACGCGCTCAGCATCGGCTTGGTTTGTATACAAAAACTCCAAGAGGATTTCCAGAACATTAGCATCAATATCATCCAGCTTGCAGTCGCCACTGTCTTTCTTCTGCAAATCGTGCTGGAACATGGCGGCAAAGACGGTAGAGAGAGCGGCCAGGATGAAGCGATAACATGGAAATCGTTTCCCGTCACGTAAAATCAGCACGCAGTCTGTACTACGGTTGGCGGGTTGCCCGTCCCACAGCTGAACGCAAAGCAACGCTTCCTTGACGCCGATCGTCTCTGTTGGCGTAATGGGAAAAACAAGATCCACGTCGATCGTCTCGCTGGGTGTGATGATGTATGTCCAAGCGGTGCGGCCGCCCAAGCTGCGAACAACATTATCTACTGCAACCAATCCCCTGTTTGTTTTTCCTGCTCTGGAAATCCAGGGCGTAGACCCATCACGCCCAGCACTACCTTTGGCACTGAAATGCTGCCCCCTGAAACCATACGATCGGTCAACTGAAAAAGTGCGACAGTCTGCCGACGGAGAACCCACAACAACTCAGAGAAACCATGACCAGTTTTTTGACACTCACATGACTGTAAAATGAACCACATCTGATCGAGTTGCAATCAAGCCTCCCGGAGGAACGATTTCTGTATATCCCTGGAATCCCACGGTCTTTGCCATGCTATGATGCCAAACCCAAAGCTTGATTTTGTATATCCAGTCTCCGCAGCACAGACCTGGGACTTCGGGAGCAGGATCTACACGCAACTTCATTTCCAGCGCACTGCAAGTGCCGTATGCTGTACTGCTGTCAGCAGCGCAAATATCCTTCGAAAGAATCTGGAAGCGGACCACACAGGCCGAACTCGTTACCCCGCGGATACTGTTTCCCTGAATAGAGGACGCCATCATGTCGAAAGACTGAAGTAGTCCAGATAAGCTACACTATGAAAACACCTTAAGTGATTGAACAATTTCGATAAATTACAGAGGATCCATCTGCACACAAAATTTGCCTTGGGGCTTTCGCATCAAGCAAGCATGTGGCTCCATCAAATCCCGCCCTCGCGACACGTGTTCTGTATGCCATTGCCCTCCCAGCTCCTGCTTTAGGAGGCTGAAGGTCAACGCCCTCTTCTGCACTCTTTGCTGTAGACGGCCAATCACGCTGAGTTGCGTACTGTGGTCCGCAGCAATTCACAGTCGTATGCACCAGCGCCGTTGCAGGCCTGTTGCACTCTTATGTTCAGTTAATGACAGTCGATTGTATCAACCGTCTGCAACCGCTCCGGGTCGCGCTTACATGGTTGTAAGCTCTTAAGTTTGAAAGAGATTTCAAGACCGTTGTGAGCTGTGTCGTAGGCTTGTATGTTAACTGAAAACGATCACAATTCTTTTCTTTCGTGACTAAAATGTACAATCAAAGCAGTAATTACCAATGAAATTTTTTCCTCTATCGTTTAAGCTATATCATGTCACAAATCACGATATTCTGGCTCTGTTACACTGCTGTATGATCGCAACGGCAAAACTCTTTTAAACTTTTCTATTGGAAGCCAGTTGCCTGTCGTAAGTCCGCCGCCGTATAAGGTCGTACACAGTTTTGGCAATCGATTGTCGTTAATTAGCCGTGGGCCGATGAACGGTGCATGTACTGTTGCACAAATGAACGGAAAGTTGGCAGCATGAAATATCTCTACATACTACACAGGAACAGCATTAAAAATCATCTTTCTAGTTCAGGTTAATGCTGGGGAGTGAATTTTCACCTCAGTCATTTGTATGAAGTTGTAGTGTATGGGCTGCACGAGATTGTCTGCATAATGGTCCCTACATGTCCACCTGGCAACTGGCCAGATGAATATACGAATGAATGTTGCTTGTTGCTGTTTAGTCTGCTTTATCGCGGCTCCCGAGTGGGATAATAAAGTATCCGCTCGGACATGACAGAAATTGTCCAAAAAAACCACTGGAGTTTTATTATGGTCCCGGGACGGTTCTGAAAAATTCTTTCCGTTACTTCGTCGTCCAGAGCTCGATCGTAAAAAGACAAAGAATGACGAGTGTTGTGCCTTTTTAAACTTTACTTTGTAACACATGTCTCCTCACAATCAGATTCTGGTTACGCAAAAGCGTACACGGTATGACCGATACTGGATAATTTCCTGCCCCGTGAAATGCTAACTGTACATAAATGATCCTTCCTCATAGAGTATTACGGTTTAAAAATAGTTCAAACTTCAAAGTACGAATGTGTAATAAAATAATCACCAGTGTTTCAGAAAAGGCCTAACGTGCGTTTGTCGCTTAATCGGTGTGTAGCATATGTAGTCACGAGAAAAATTAAGTTTGAACAATCGTGTTCGACAACGACGTCAAGTCCTACTCATCCTAGGGGAAGGGCCCCGGAAGGCCGATGGCAATCCGGACCTCATCATCACTCAAAAAAGTTCCCAAACAGGGGGCAGGTAGAGCGTTAATCCAGGCACCAGAATCGGGCTGAAGAGCTGCCAGTAAGACTGCAAGGGCTCGAACATTTCCCGTAGTGGACAGGCGCAGCTCAGACAAGACACTGTGGATGACAGGCACATCCCAGGCGAACTGAAAAATAGGATCCAATTCCAGATTCGACTACTCCTACTTTTAATCTTTTGATGTCCTTTACTTCTAAGACTAATCTTATCGGCGGAACTCAAGTTCCGCCTGGTCGAAAGCTGAAGCAAAGTGGAATTTCGCGATGCGGTGGCTTTGCAGGTTGTCTGCAAATCTCAGAAGTGGAAATATTGCGCAATATGCAGCGCTGCAGTGGCGCGTTTCGAGTCAAATTGAGGGAGGTGCCAGGAACCCGCGAAGCGCCAAAATAAATGGCATAAATACTAAATAAATAATAGTAAGGGGAAATTCAGAAGTTTTAATTGTAATTGGTGGTGGTATGCCCCATTGGACCGGATACGGAATAAATGCCATGCGCGTATACTATTTCCCGACAAAAGTTCCGCCAACCCCGTATCCGCACCACAAACGTTCATGACCGCTTTGTCTGTCATGAGTAATAACTGGGCCGTATGTACTGCCCGGTCGGCAGTAATTGCGTTCCGGGAGCACAATTTACCGCAAAAAATATCCCGGAAATGCGTTAGCGCTATATTTTAGCGGTGGATATGACTGTTAAATTTATCTATGTGCTTGGATAACCAGCAGATATTTTTACGAAAAATGCAAGCTATCACTAGATATTATTGCGGGTTCGTGCCACGTGGGGAGTTCTTAGGCCCTATCAGCGGGACCGAAATGTGCCGGCAACTATGCCCCGGGATCCGGAATTAATGCCCTACAGGGATATTATTTCCCGGCAGAAATGCCCCTCCAACAGAACACCTCCTACATAACGTAAAACGGTGCCCAAAATATTACCCGCAGAGCAGAGATTCTGTTCAACATTATCGCCAGTGAAACGAATCAAGTGCTTGAAAGACGAAGAACGGATAGAGAACGAAATTTATTCCTTTCACGGTGGCATTGCTGGCGCATAAAAGCATCTACGCTTTTTAAACGTTAGTTGTTAATACACCCAATATATTCTCGCTCAATCCATCGCGCCTTAATATTCGGCATTGCGCCTAAAACTGCGGCGGCATTGCCGTTAACAGTAGCAACAAAAGAACTTTATTTTAAAAATGATCCATAGCGTGGGTTACACGACTTCTCGAAACGTTTACGACCTAAAAATTTAAACGCTCCTTCTTCGATTCACAAAAACTCCCAGGGGACTGCGACAGGATAGAATTTGTACTTGTATGACGGTGAGGAGTAGCGTAGTGTCTTCCGGGCATTTGCACACTGTGCTGCCCATTCCGCTTTTCTTCCTGTTTCCTAGGGTAACTATGTATATATTGTAGGTGATCACCTTTTCGCAAATTGTGTCGTTTGGCGATTCAGCGCTGTATTTACTCGTGATCCGATTAACCGCGTAGTTCAGGGTTCACAAAATGTAGCGTTATTAGAAGCCTAAACTATCGCGCGCTTGAATACGCTGAAGCTCTAATCATAGTATTTTGATAATAATTATGTGCCATAACAAACTTCCGCCCGCAAAATATAGGTAGCTCCGCCCTCCCCGATGGGCAGTTCCATTTTATAACGTTCATGTTTCAATAGCGCTCGAAATTTTTAAACTGTGTTCGTTTTCGACATGTTTACTCTACTGTGCACAATTCGGTTGCGATAACGAACTATATATGCTGTACTGCATGAAATCTACTACAAAAATAAAATACCACCACATTTCGAGGTAAAATGGTTGACGCATAATCTGTATGGAAAGGCAGTTCTTATGCATCTGCCATCAGTCACAAAAGCGGGAGCTATAATAGCTGTTCATTTGAAGTTGTTTATTCCGCCTGCAAGCCTAAAGCGGCGGCTCCCAATGAGACAGCGAACGCTGTACCTCAGCATCGGCACTGATTCGGTAGTAAAGCTGATTAACAGTCGGAACATGTTATTCTGGACTGAATTTGCTGTTGCTTTCTCTACAAGCAGAAGGGGGGAGTACTGTCTTTATTTGTTCTAACGACAGAATAATTTCCTAAGGGTACCCCCTTGGCTTTTTCGAGGTACCCAATCTGACCGGCTAGGGGGGTGCCATGACGCCTTGGCACCCCCCTAAACGCGCCACTGCAGCGCTGACGTATAGAACTAGGAAAGTGCACTCGCTGATGGCGGGCACTGAGTGACCGAAGCGGAGGAAGTACGTGCGTAGGGCAACAAAATATAAAGCAACTCAAACAATTATTATTAACTTACTTGCCTGGTACCAGACAACATACGCATTTGAAGCTAAAAACTCGCATTTGCCGGTCTGAAAGCCTTATTAAGAAAACGTTTTGGTTCGGTAATTTTTTTCACCAAATTAGGCAAGGGCAATATGATACTTTGTTGATACCAGTGGACACTTCACAGCAAAAAGGTTGTTTATTTACGAATTCACCACGAAAGGTTATCAAGTATTAGTTCTAGGGCTTCTCTCTGGCATGTGACTGGTAATTGTACGAATGGCTAGTGGGCAACTGCGAAAGATACTGTTTTATATTATAGAACAATTGTTTGAAAAACAGCTCTCTTCCGGTGAAAAGTACTTTCACTGACTTTTGAAAGGTGAGCCAACCTCCCCAGTACACAGATAAAAAAAACAATAAGCGGTTCCTCGGTTTGCAAACTACAACGTTTGTCTTTGTCACCACACGAATGCAATGACAGGTTTTGAAAGCGAAATTTTGCAGAAATATTTTCTATAGTTATCCCATTCTTCTACAGTCTCTTTTATTAAAAGCCGAATGATTACTTATGACGGACGAAGCAATAACAACATTTAAACTGCGACAGCATTAATAATTATAATATATATTAATAAATAGATAATATTAATAAATAAAAAATAATAGTGACCGACCGACGGAATGACAGACAGCCATCGAAATCCATTTGAGCTGAGTATAGAGGACCTTCGCTCCGCTTCGGTCGATTATTTACTCAATCATAAAAACAAACGAACGAGTGACGAAATGGATGATAAGCATGCAGCGCGTAGTACGTATAAATGTATGTACTAGCTGGTATGTAGCCTTTGGGAGAATACAGTACAGAGGTGTGACAACAGGCAATCCCATTGACGGTTGGGTCGTAACGGTGAGTTCGCAGTTGCGCGAGCTTTTAAAAATAATGTCAGAAGGACAGTTCAGTCATTTCTTCTTCCATCTTTCACAGCACGATATTCGTATCATGGACGTTAAGCAGTTGTTATACCGTCATGTAAGAACCATCTGTCTTTGTAAAGTTACCAAAAATTTGGTAACTTTACACCCAAAATTCCACAGCTGTGGAATTATAGATTACTGTACCTGCTTTGCTGCAATATTATTATGCGTTGGGAATTTCCCAATATTCTTTATTGGGAATGTGATAAACTAAGCTGACGCTAAAATGACTACTGCAGTTATACTGCAGTTTGTATTGTTCTTACAGTAAATAATTTGTTCAAATTATTGTTGCATTTGGAGGCGACTAACAACCGAAATGCCTGGTTGAGCGTCAAAGACAGGTCGCTATCGAATGTTGAAAATAAAATGTGGCACATGACGGATTTCTTTTATTTGTAGATTGTCCCAGACACACTGATGGACACGGGCGAGTTTCGATGGGGGTTGGGTGAGCTCCAGTGGGAGTTGATGTACGATGTACGATCGCCCGATGGGGCTTCCACAATGTGCAATATGCTTCCAGTGCATCCGTGCACAGTGCACTGTGCGCGCGCGTCCAATCGTACTGATTACGCAGCATAATTTTCGCTGCGCCTGAGTATGGCTGCCACGTATGTATTCACTTAAAACGTGCAGCACTTACAATAAAAATACAATACTGTAGAGACGGCAGATGCATTTGTAATCACATACACTGATGATTGATTTCAAGGCCTTTCCAAAACTGAATCCGAGTCGAGACTCAGATTAAAGTTTTCATATTCATATTTGATTAAAAATGCCTTTTGATGGCTGGAACCCGGCCTGGAACAGCGTGGATGTGCGCGGATATGACGGACTGTTTCACAATGGTAGTGTAATTGATGCGTTGGACGGAGGCCTTGTTGTGGATTTTGGGGTGACTGGGCAGTCATGCTCAAGAGTAATTCCCTTCGGCAATGCTAATTTTCACAATTGTCGCACTGCTAGGGAAGGACCAGTGGAGGTGCTGCTGCGTTTGTTGTCCGAGAACCCTTGGAAATGGTATCCAGGCACGCTGCTTGACGATTCTGGTCTGGTCAGTGTCACTTTGCCAGATCGTGAGTTAAGGGGAATCGTAATGCTTAACCGCGTTCGGGAAAGGCCCACAGAGGGGTGGCTGTTTAATCGGAGATGTACGAAAAGTGATTTTGCGAGAGAATTGGCTGTGGTGCCCAGTGAGCTCAGCTCTTCCCTGGAGCGCGATGATAAGCTGATAGCAGCATTTAATGCGTTCTGTCGTCAGCGCCATTACTCTGCAATGGCTATCGAAGTTCTCTGCAGCCCTCACGACAGAACAGTCAAGCATCTAGCCATTCTAGAATTCTGCGAGCGGTTTCACGGCCTATATACTCCCGTCCGGACAAACTTTCCTAAGCTTCTGGTAAGTGGTGGCCGACCAAATCCTTGGGCAAGATATTGTAACGCTGTATAGATCTCACCACTTTATTGTTGGATTTACTTTGAGCTAGCGTCACTGCCATTATCAAGCATTATTTCTTAAGCTATTATCGTCATTAGACAAGTTTTTAACAAGTTATTATAATTAAGAATAATTAACAATTAATTAACAATAATCAACAGCACTGCTGTCCATGGCGCTGACACTGTTGTGATGTGGCCAACGAGCAGTTATAATGTCACTGCCAATAACCTAGAAATTTACCTACTGCCGTCATTGCAGTTACATATTAAGAATGATAATGGAGCGCAGTCATAGTTCTTTTGTTTTATCGTTGCAGGATGAAATGCTGGCTTCACTGCGCGGAAGTGTTGACAGTACTCTGGACAGCATCGAGCATGACGGTGACATCCAGTCCCTGTACCGTGATCCTACCATTTTCGCCGAGATCTTTGAATCTCTGACTACTCCACAGCAGAGTAAGCTCCGTGCCGTGTGCCGACAGTGGAACGCAGTCCTGATATCGCCTTGTGTCCGCCGTGTCATCAGTCTGTCATTTCCCGGTTATAATCAGGACTTATGTAATAATTTTTATCTTCTTCCTTCATGCCTGTATAACTGCTGGATCCAGCCAGCTAAGGTGCTACTTCTTTATGGATATGATGGTTTGTGTGATAGCCGACTTAATCGCACGGCCGGTATTGTGCAGCGCATTATGGACGAAAAAGGTCCGCCGGCTGCTAAAGTATTACTGCTGGCCACATACTGGGATGTTGACTATTTTGACGTGTCGAACTGGATCGGCGGCGTTTGTGACATTCTCGCATCTCTGGCTGGCGTTTACCAGCAGGTCGTCCTGAAGAATACAACAGTTAATGTCCAACTTGAGCGATCCATCAGTATACGATTCTCTGACCTACGGATTCCGCACAATCTGACTGCAAACGGTTTGTGGACCATGATCAATAACCGACTTCGGGAGCTGGACGATACAGAGATGCAGCATGTGGTGGAATGGATCAGCAGTAGTAGCGGCCCGACGGCCGATCCATCGGAAATCGGTGAGGTAGGACAAATGGTTCATCAAAAAAACTTAGCGCTACCGCCAGCATTTCCATTCAAAATTCTGTTTGGTGGCTATCAAGAGAATGCAATCACATCGTAACAAAGTAGTATTTGTTCCTAACGTATCACAGCACAAGATTACTGTTCCCTGCAGATGCGCGTTGCGTATAAGACTGCTGTCCAGCACTTTCTTTTCTTTCGCAGATCCTTAACCTCTTCCAGACTTCGGATCCCCGAGATGGCGTCCGCTACCGTGGAATGTCATTTCATCCCCAGGGAGACGCCAAACTGGACGGGGTCGATGCTCGGCGCCTGACCAAGGCCACTTTACACGCTCCACTACACACTCCAGAGTGCCGATGGTCAGTCGCCAATCGTTCTCCATGTCGGCTGATGACTCTGAGTTTCGTAGAGGAGTTCGTCACAGCTAGATGGCCGAGTCAGTTTATCTTTTATCTGTTTTACAAGTGAAGAGCCGACGGTGCTGTATAGTTTACTTGAAGCGGTCGAGTTTTCTTGTACTTCCGATAATTTGCTGAGCTTTCATAGCGTTAGGCCTCGGGATGTACTACTGTATTATCTATCGTTTTGATCGGGTTTTATTTTGATGCACCATGTGACTGCATGACGCTGTCGTTAGATTGATTGAAATTTGTGCTTTGAATCTTGTGAGAAATGTGAATTCGTTGTATCACTGGTTGGCTAATATACAGTAACATTGCAGCAGTACTCCGCTGGTAACAGTGGCATCGGCAAACCGGACTGTCCAGGCAAAATAAGGCCGTTAGCCCGGTACATGCAATCTGTGCTTCGAACTCAACAACTGTCAGGCTGCAGTTCACGAACAATATAATTTTTTGCCACCCGGTTTTCATCAATTCTTACCTTTATCGGCGCATCAGTGAATAACTTAATATGCAGCACATCACGACGATTTTTCATCCAGCAGGGTGCACCGGAGTCCCGGACAAGCCGGACATACGTTATCGCGTGACCGACGCGCAGTACCAAAACGTTCATTAATTTTTTATTCAACACTGACGTACATACTGACAACTGACAAGATGCCTACAGAAGTAGCGAAAACCTGCGCAAAAGAGACATGCCAGATCGTAAACGTGAAAAGGTTCGAGGAAAAAATAAATAGGTAAGCGTGGCAGTAGTTACATAGTCCCAGCTAAAAGGAACGTTTCCTATTTACATGACTCCTGTACAAAGCGCGCAAAATATCTCTTTACGTAGACGCAACGACTGATTAATCACGGTTATCTCAAAACTAAAGCTAATTTTGGTATAACGCACATCTTCTTCTCCTTCATGAGAAACCTCGTCATCAGGGTTGGAATCCTTCGTCCTGTCTGGATTTCTCCAATGGACGCTGAATGCTACTAGCCATCGGCAAGTTAGCAGACAGTGCCCACAGCGTCAGCCGAGACAGGCGATGAACATCCAGTTCACAAGATCGCTTCTCTGCCAGCTCGTCGGCTCGGTACAGTGTGGACTGCACAGGCAGGAGTGGATCGGGCATCTGGAACACTTTCAACACCTGCAATGTTTTCACAAATAAGGATTAAATGGGTTATGGCAACGTGCATGCGCGTATGGTTTCGCAGTCGTTAATATCCCAAAACGGTGACATAGGACCGAGATCGTACTCCGCGATAATTACATATTATTTCACTTTACTTGCACATTACACATAAACGCCGTTAACTCGTATTCTGGCATTATTATTTTCAGTTAGCCTATAATATACAGATTACCTTCGATGAGAAATAGTTACGCGAAACAAGGTTATAAAATGTTCTAGCCGGGTATTTTAAGTTATATTGCGACGTTGAGCTTAGGTATTGTCGGTAAGAAAACGATTCTCCACACGGAACACATATCGCTGTCTGCCATCGGTTTCTTTAAGGGCTGCTGTATTCGAACTTGGATACTAATATGTACTATAGTCCGATCGTGATGAACTGCTGTACAATACAGATGTTCTATTTGGTCGAACTCCGCCGAGAAACGGACGGACGCGACTGGTAACCAATACCGGTCTTTTTTGCACCGTGATGCATCAACTATTAGCAGCACTCACACCTTGCACATAACCGTCTTCGGACTCGGACAGCCACAGCGACATCTCATCCAGATCCGGTTCGGGAGCGCTTCTATCCAACATCTCCCATATATCGGCCTGCGGGTTGGGTGTAGCAAATTGCACCGATCCTGTCCGAAGAGGAAGAAGGAAAGGCACAGTAGACGAGGTAAGAATACGTCTTTCCACACTAGCGAATCGCAGACGAGCGCCAGGTGGGCCACCGCCCGCTCTAAGTACTCCGTTTCCGGTGATCCCCGTGCTGATCGCAGAAAATTGTCCGTTGAAGACCAGTTTTGTATGGTTTTGCAGATGCTACGTGGCGGGCTCCATCAGGTTTTATGCGTCGTGCTTTCTGATGTTAGCCAGTCTACTGTGTCACGGACGTTCAGCATGTTGATTAACGCCATCGCTCAAGTTGCATCGTACATGGTAACGTTTCCCCCGCGAGTGCAGGTTATGACATATTGCGTGACATGACATGACATGAAAGAAAAATTGCTTGCGGATCCTAGTCTGCTGTTCCATGCCAGAAAATCGTACACTGTTATCCACAAACTAATCCTGGGTGTTCGTTTACCGATTTCTCGGGAATTGTGGCGAGCTGCCAGTTTCGTGACGAAGGGAAACCTAAAGTTCCTGCGGAAGCGCAACAAATCCACCAAGCGAGAAACATCGGTAGTAAAGACGAGACAGTTTCTGGTTAACAGTCCCTATAGCAGCCCACAATACTAGTCACATGTAGCCTACAAGATGTAGGCGATGATGTAGCGCATCCAGAATGTTTTCGTGTTTGCTTTAGAAGTCTTTTTTCGTGTTTGCAGTAAGCATCTCTTGGTTCCTGCCATGACAATTTCAATAGCAATCTTTCGCGGCCGGGTTCCTTGGGAGAACGCCGTGTCGGTCCGACGAAGCGACGGTTTGTTCCAGTATGGATGGCTCATTCGCCAGGAAGAAGATGGACTACTGATCGATTTCAGATTCGGGCCGGATCGGATGCAGATCGTTCCCTTCGGCATGGTTTTCCGTCTGGACGGGGTATTCAGTGCATGGCATCAGGACGGCGAACAGTGCGAATGTGGTATCACGACGGTGCTAAAGGAGAACGACCTGATCGAGCCATCGAGGGACTGCTGCAGTTGAAAGATAACGAGCCGTGGAAGTGGCATCCAGGAACGCTTATTGCTGCTGATTTCGAAAAGGGATGCTTCGGCCATGTTAGCGTGCCATAACCGAGCTCTTTGACAGCCTGCATTATCGTCCCTGGCAAACAAATTCGACTTCGATCAAGCGAATGATAACTGGAGCATTTGCTGATCCAGTGAACTTGGTTATCGCTCGACTTCCGCATTAACCATCTACCACATCCCATATTGGCAGATATTTTTGACTGTTCATTTACGGAACGACAAACCAGGATGCATCGTGTCTCTTCCCTGTGGAACGATATTGTACTGGTGACTTCGGGGGTGATTATCAATCTGGAGGAACGGACTTGCCGTACCATGCGCCACCTTACTGGCACAACTTGTGGAAGCCGACGACTGGGATCATTGTTGTTTTGTGGTTGAAAACCTGGGTGCCGTACTGCAGGACAAAAACATACAAACAAGGCGGCTGCCGAGCAGTCTGGCCCCAAACCCCCAACACCATCACT
>JAQGAU010003813.1:0-12567 GCA_034698045.1 Paramacrobiotus richtersi
TAGCTCTGCGTATGGAACTAATTTAAGTCGTTATAGCAGGACTTTCGAACAAATGAGTGTTATTATCTCACGACCAACTTGATGATTGCTGTTCACAGCTGCATTTCGATTGGTTCGAAATTCACTTTCATGACCTTGTAAAAATACGTAAGTGAAAAAAGACAACAATGTAAGACTGGAGCATGTTTGCTAATACGGCAAAATGCCGAATATCTGTGCAATAAAGTCGGCTTGGATAATACGGCTAGCAAACCCTTCGTGTTAGTAAACTGCTGCCACCGTCCTGTGGAACAAAAGCGCAATGTCACTTAGCGGGACGAAGCGGCCCACTGCCTTGCTATTGTCGAACAGAATATATCGTCACAACAGCAGTGACGCATGATGTCGTTCAGTTACTTACTACAGGGTTATCGGTACAGAGGCGATAGTAATACCACCTACCATACTTGGATTGTTAGATCTTGGTAATATTTTAATTGGTTTTTTAATAATTTCATTAATTGTTGTCGTTAATGGCCACCATGGCCATTTTTGTTCTGCTACCGATTCTTTTATTTTCGCTTAACAGGCTGGAGTAATTTCCTCCTTTTGTTTAGTTCTAAAGTTACGTATACCGAGTACTAACCTGGACTATTGCGGCTTACTATTGGTCAGCTGTAAAAATACGCTGGAAACCCATCAGAAACAGCCTCTTCACAAGTCCGTACCACTACAGCATCTGTTTACGGTAATCCCGGTACTTTTTCGTTCCTGTAACGCAGTCGTCCGATCATTTCTGTCATCATATATGTCTTCCTTTGATCGAGATAACAGATCTATCACGAGCGAATCAAACCCTTCATGGTACAATAAAAAGGTGCAGTCAGATTTGTGTCGGTACTCTGTGTACGGAACTTCACGACATGACCTCTAAATAAATGAGTGTCATTGTCTCACATGTGCCAAATTCATACCATGCCGCAAGTTATGCTGTTCCAAACCGTATCTCGATGCTCACAATCCGCTGGTGACTGGTGTCGTGACCTGAAATAAAAATGTAGGTGCAAAAACAACGGTGGAGCATGCTTATACCAGTGCAACAGAATGCCAAATATACGATGCAACCGGCGGGGGAAATACGATTGCCGACTCCCTGCTTCGATAACTTGCCAGGACGAGAACTTAGATAAAAATGCCTTGCTTTCGGAATTAATTAAGCCGAATGACAAAACAGATAAGCAGACCACCAAATGGGTTCACTATCAGTTCGTTGACATTCACTCGATTATGTTATCTGTGATGACCGGTCAGACACTGTATCTAGTGTACAGTAGCTCTAAATTACTCAAGGTGACTCGAATTATTAATCTAGCTGGTTGTATCTCTGTCGCACTGCAGACCTTGCGTTATCAGGCAGTGACAAGCACTGACATCAGAAACATGTGAATTAGTTTATATGTGGTTGACAGGTGTGTTCACGGTGCTCATTTCAAAAGTTATACTTTGAGAAAATGTTTTCTACAAACACAGAGTCAGTCGAACGATTTCCGAAAGTTTTCCAAACATGTGCACATGGGCCTGCCGAGGAAGTAGGATGGTTTGGGTGGATCTACGAGGGCGCCTGTTCCAGCAAACATAACCGTAATCGAAAAATACAAAATTGTTATAGAAAACAGTCCTTGTTTTCTTCTTGTGAAAACAGAAAACAGCATATTTTTCCTTTATGTGAGTTTTACATTTTTGTCATTAATAACTTCAGGGCGCAGACGCTACGTATTAGATCCTGAGCGCCAATTTCTGCGACAGCTATCCGCTCAGTGGAGCACAGTGCGAAACTTGGACTTGGACAGCGTTAGTTTGTCGGGAAGCAAGGCGGTGGCAACCGTTGTGGGGGAGTGGCGACCACTTTTCCATATGAAATCATGGATCCAGAACAACCCGGAACAGTTTGATAACTATCAGTAAACAGCAACATTGGAACTCATATTTTTGCTGTCAACGCCAGCATAATGTAGTAATCTGTTCTTGTTCGTAGACCGAACATTGTATCGGCTGCTAGGACTCTGCGATTATTGCTGGATGCGCCCAATTATGTGAACGACAGAGACAGGAAAACGGTCCAATATGTCGCTTGCAGGCGGCAAAGAACCATTTATTTGACATGTTCCAGAGCGCAAGACAACCATACGGAAACAGAAGATTCGTCCCGGTAAGAAATATCACTATATCTTGAAGAAAGTTTGTCGTTCATAATTGGCATTTCAGTATGATTTTATGAATATTCACTCCGACAGCTTAAAGACGAAGTTTGTATCTCAGGCTGGACAAATTTGAGAGGTTTCTAACAACGAAAGATGATAATGGCAGCCCGGAACAGGAAGCGTCCACGTCCACACACTTCTTTTCCGTTTTGGGTCGAAAGTTTGATGACATCAAAGTATTATACACACAGAAGATTAACTGCTTCAGTCCGATGATCAGCAGTCCACCGATGAATTATGTTCAGTTGATGCTTGCCAAAAGCTCCCAATCAGTTCTTTGGGATGCACCATACTGCCATTGATAGGTGACAGATAGTGCGCACTGGGTGTGGATGACGACAACGCTCTTTGGTGGATGTGATGTTATATTTTGACACTGGACGAATGGGTGTACAGTACTGTATGTCATTAATTTAACAGGAGCGAGCAGAATCCTTATCGAGTTGCATGGGCTAAAACCTTCATCAATGGTTGCACACAGGCACTCGTCGGCCGCCGAAATGGCAGTATATTCTAGCGGTGTGAACTGATGCAGACTGAGGACATTCCAGACATAACAAGCGTATGCTTCGAAAATGACAACTTTCTTCATCGGTTGAATTGTAAACATGCTCACTTCCTGTAGTGTTCTAAACCGCGTTGCTACTTCCACTGGGATAAAGAGCGCAATATTAGCTTCTTAAAGGAATTTCTGGACTTAGTACAGCGTACGGTTACTGAAAATTACGACAGGTCAGGAAATGGGCAGAACTTATTTTGTTACACTCCAAACTAACGGAATTTACCTGCAGTGTCGTATATGGGTTTGAAACCGACCATAGCGGAAGAGACCAAGTGACAATCCGCACAACCGAATGGACCGCTGGGTCCCGCAATTTTGATGAAAACAACATACTTCCAACATGGGGCGGAGAAGATACTTGGAGCAATTCAGAACAACAAGATCCCAATTAACGCCCGAACGCGGAATGATAAAACCAGCGAACGATTTTAAATGGTTTTTAGGAATGCCAAGTTCTTAAACGTTAAAAATAAAGACCATTTACAATCGTTTCGAATTTCGTTCTTTTGGGACCTGATATAGTAGAGTGACTTATTTGCTTGCAATTTCCTACTGTCTAGCAGGTGGACTCATATCGATGTGTTTCAGTTGAACCATAAAGTTCAAAGCAGAAATCTTTTGCAGCGATTCTCTCGCCTGTTTCGTTTATACTGGCAATGCAATAAATAATCGTCAGTCTGTATAAGCTCTGCATGTTTTTTGAATACGGACCAAATATCTGATAAAAGCGATCTAGCGTTTCCCTAATATGTCCTTTGGGAAAAACTGACGAAAGTGTACTTAATAATACGGCGTACGTGTTGCGTAAAAGCCTTTCATTACTCTAGACTTTAGAGTCCGGACAAATACTTTTTTCGAACAATTACCTTGCCAAAACAGCTCAGTAATAAGAAATACGGGATTTATCAAATCCTCGTGCGGTAGTGAAATACACGGAACTCAGCTTCTGTAGGTACATTTTATAATTACGTATGTCTGATTCAGTTATAATATTTATGTATGTCATCTTATAAAAAAGGAACAAAGAAATGGCGGTAGGATCTTGTGGTTTGCCAAAAATGATACCACCGCGGGAACGCGCTGCAAAAGCTTTCGGAATAGTAAGCAAGACAGTATCTAAACAACAAAATTGCTTCTTTACTGCTGGCTTCTTTTACCATTATAAGGCTTCTGATCGGCATGTTTTGCATAACAAATCTGCCACGAACGAGTGAAACTCTGCATGTATACATAACACCGTTTCCTTCCACAATCAGATTTGTCTGCATAAAAGAATATCATTCAAATCATAAGTGTCATTACCTTACGTACGTTATCCATATGTTATCCCAAACAAACACTGTTCACAGCTTTCCTGAAAATGGCTTAAACTTTTCTGGCGATTTTGTGTAGCGACCTCGAGAAAATGAAGAAAAACAGCGCACGATAGCGCACGTCTATTAACACGACAAAGTGTCGACCATGTGACAATGCAGCCAGTTAGAAACTACGGCTGCCAACTCCTTGCTTGAGTGATGCAGAAGTAGATCAAAAGTGTACTTTTTCGGAAGCCTTGTGACAGAACGAGATGCCAAACCCAATTAATAAATGGCTTTACAGTACTACCAGTTCGTTGACACCCAGTCAATGATATGTGGTGACCGATCAATGATCACTGTATCTACGAGTTAGTCTGCAGCCGGTGCGATAAACGGGAGAATGACAAAAGTCGCATATAATGAAAATATGATAACCTTACGAAAACTGGTCACAATGACTCGAATTATCAGTCTGGCTCGTCGTATCTCTATCGCACGCTAGGATAACCTTGCGTTGTCAGCACTGACATTACCATGCAACAGTCAAATGTGTGTATAACTGACTAGCAATTGTGTTTACGTGTGTATTCCAGGACTTAGTCGTTAAATAAAATGTCGACCATAAACGTAGTTTCAGTCGAACGATATCCGGAAGTTTTCCAGTCTTGCGCGCATGGGCCTGCTGAGGAAGTTGGATGGTTTGGGTTGGTCAATGAGGATGGTAGTGCCAGCGAAGATCACCGTAAGCGAAGAGTACGGTGCTCTTCAAAATGCATCAATATCTTATTAATTTCCTTGATGTTTTCTTTTAGACTGTGATGGTTTACCTATTCGTTATTTAGGGAGCATACGCACCACACCAGATCCTGAGCGTCAGTCTCTGCGAAAATTGTCCGATAAATGGAGCACAGTACGAAATCTGGATTTGGACAGTATTAGTTCGCCCAATCACTATGACGCAGCCTTTACTGTGGGGGAATGGCGACCACTTTTCCATATGAGATCATGGATCCAGAAAAATCGGGAACGGTTCGATAACTTTGAGTAAGCTGAAGCAACAACTATTTGCTCTTTTGAATTGCCAAGTTGCTTCACAATACGATCTTGTTTTTAGTGCGAACATTGTATCGAGCGCTCGTACGCTGCGATTGTTACTGGATGTGCTTAACTTCGTGCATAACAGAAGCAAGAACTCGTACCAGTACGTCGCTTGCAACCGCCAGGGAACCATTTACCTGACATGTTCCAAAATAGAAAACAAGTTCGAAAACCAGCCGGCAATAGCTGAATCGGCACGGTAAGAAATATCACTGGCGGTTAATCGTATATATACAAATACTGAAACTGAAATACTTCGCGCTTTTTCTATCAGATTGGCTAAATTTGAGAGGCTGCTAACAACGGAAAGCGATGGCTGTAATCCGGAACTTCAGACGTCCAACTTAACTTACTTTTTTTCCGTTTTGGGTCGAACCTTTGATAATATCAAGGTGTTATACACACAGAAGATTGACTGCATGGATCCGACTATAAATGCCAATCCACCGGCAAACTATGTTAAGCTGCTTCTTGCTAAACCAAACCGATGCATCCCTTCGAACTTGCCATTCTGCCCTTGGTAGGTGCCAGATAGTGCATGTGAGTGTAATGATGTGGCAATATCGTACAAACTACGTTCTTCAGTGGATGCGTGGTTATTTGATATTAATAAACGAATTTGGAAATAACTTTCCTAACAGGAGCGAGCAGAACTCCAATCGAGCTGCATGGGCAAAAAGCTTTATCAACGGCTGCTCACAGGCAGTTGTGGGTTTCCGGGATGGCGGTGTAGTAGAACGGTGCGAACTGGTGCAGACTGAGGATATTCCGGACAAAACCAACGTATACTCTCAAACTTGTACTTTCCTGAATCGGTTACCTTATTGAAGTGTCGCTTACAGTGTTCAAAGCCGCGTTGTTACCGGCACTGGAACAAAGAGCGCAATATCAGTTTCTTGAAGCAGTTTCTGGAGCTCGTGCAGCGTACGGTTAAAGAAAATTATGATAGGTCAGAGTGTGCATAACGTCTTTTCTAACGGTCCATGCGAAATAATGTTATAAGTTTGCAGTGCTGTATATGGATTTGAAATCGACCACAGCAGGGACGACATAGTGACAATCCGCACAATGGAATGGAGGGCTGGATCGAACAATTTTGAAGAGAATAATATACTTTGTTTGTGGGGTGGAGAAGATATTTGGACCAATGAAGGACACCAAGATCCCAGTATCATCTTGAGCGGAGAACGACAAGTCTGCTAACGAATTTGAAGTGACCGACAGGAAAGCGACAGTTGCTATAACGTCTACGTGATAAGTAAAGATTTGTTACTGTTTGGAATTTTGCTCTTCCACGATTTCCTTACACAGACTAACTTCATTGCTTGTCATTTCTTTTTGTCCAGCTGGTGGACCCATATCAATGTATTTCTGTTGCACCAGAAAGTACATAACTGATTATTCAGACCGTTTTGTTTATACGTATACTACCACATACATTATTAGTGAATAATTATTGGCCTGAATAGGTTGTGTCATGGCATAGTTATGTACACACAACTATACCATGGCTGTGTAAGTTACTTGAATAACACAAAGTGGCACAAATCTTGGCTTGGTTACGGAAGCGGTAGCTCGAATGCGTCGCGGGGACTCTTGGGACACTTTGGAAAACCATCTCTACGCAATGAAAGCCTATTTGTTACTGTTGGAAATTCTTTCGACGAACGAGACATTTTGGGCGGATACAGTTCAGAGTGCAATAACAAAGGATCTGAGTGTAGCGCTTAAACGTCACATACCGTCAAGGTAAACAATTTGCAGCAGATTGGTTTAGTGAATATTATTCGCTGAATGCATATGCACATATAGCAAAACATTTATTTCCAGACACATCTGCATCACATCCATGAAAATTGATCCGTACTACAAGGGCTATTTCCAGCTATTTCTACTACAGGAAATGGGGCAATTAAACCAGATAAATTCATCGGTTATGAAATAATTTCTTAGTTGGTATCGTCCTGAGGCCAGGAGTATACGATGTTGTTGGCGGCGAATTCCTCCGACTCGGATGTCCATTCGGATACCATTAAGCCAATCTCTTTGGGGTTCGTGCAATCAAACGTAAAAGCGTACACGGAGCTGAAACAATTCGGTCAGTTTAACCTACTATCCACTAACTGCAAATCTTAAGAATGTAGAACGAATATTCCGCACGACAAGCGAAATGACTATAGTGAAGCATCACGACAGCTTTGAAATGTATGACATACAATCAGGCACGCATCGAAATAAAGAAAAGACACGGCACATTGTAGTAACGTTTGCACATGCTGTCAGCTTATTTTTACGAACGTTACCTGGTATAATCCTTCTGCACGATGTTGCGCAGAAACATAAAAAAGCTGCTAAGAAAGTTTATATGCTGGGCTTTATCGAAGTGAAAATAATGGTTCGCGTTCGCTGGACACTAGAAAACAAATTCACTGGTAAGTACAGCTGAAATCTCCAGAACGCAGAAGTATCAAACCGGTTACCGGTATTCTGTCGGGAATATCTGCCGCATTCACATGCTCACAGCGTCGAACTACGCCATCTTTTGTGACATTACCGACGAGGAGCTTTGAGGCTCCTTGGGTAAAACTTTCAAGCCAGTTCAGTCTGGTATCAGCAGACCCTTTCCTGCAAAGATTCCTCCTTGAATTTTTACGCCTGCAAGGTTCGCAAAGCTTTCGGTGGCACAGTGAAATTTTCGCTTTTTTTGATTACACAGACCTGAACGCACGTACCAGCATTTATATTGTCCAGATGGCGAAGGATTGCGGAAGGTTATCTTGACGTATCGGTCGGGTGCAGGTACATCCGGCATACCGGGATCTTCACAGTCGACCTTATGTGAATACACCACGCGAGTATCGCCAACAGTCCGCTCGAGCACGGAGAAAACGATATCGGAGCTGTTGGCCGGCTCTTCGACAGAGGGTTCTCCGTCTGCTGCTGTTGTGACGAGCCGCTCAAATTTTCGGTGACTGCAAATACTTTCATACAGTTGCATTAATAACGGGAATGAATAGGTGAGTCAAAAGAATAAGGCTCAATAAATGTCGAGATTGAAAAGCTATGCAGTTTTATGGAAAGAAATACAAATGTTTGCTTAAGGTTGCAATTTGTTAATATTGTGCAAACATCAGGTAAAATAATACAATGACAGTGTGTCCAAGGAGATATAACTTACCGTAAAATACGCTCATCTTCATTGTGTCTAATGGATTCATCCTTTCCGTGGGCCAAGTAGATGAGCCCATCGTTTCTGCACGCAATAAATGTTTGCGAATTGTTCCGTATGTAGTAATTGGTTGTATTCGTATCAGGCTTGTTTTTGGTAAAGACTGTTGGAAGACCCAACAGTGATCGGAACACCGTGCCGGGGCAGACCACATGCGGCCTGCAAAAACTAGATTGGGTGCATTTGCTGTTCAGTGCATAACGGCCTGCTAAACAAATACAGTACGCAATATAACACGATATGAATTCCTAGTACGCTTATTTGTTTCCGAATTCTGTAACAGTAAAGCAGCTTAAATAAAAGAATAAGCAGACCGAAATACGTAAAACAAAGCAGGAAGCCATATATTCGTGTTTCAATCAGTTTTTCGTTCGACAGCGCCTATTTTGACATCTTGTGTGCCGGGATCTTACCAGAACTGCGAAGGAAGGTTGGCATGGTATCGGCAAGTTAAAATCCACTGCTGCAGAGCATATAAGGGTGCCCATCGTTTTACCGACTTGTTTCTGAAGTCATTTAACTCCTCCTGCGTAACGGGCAAATCTTCATTCCGTATATTCCTCCAGTTTTCAGACAGTTTCGGTATAAATGACCGACAATCGTCGAAATGAATTAAACTGGAAAGCGGATCTCCGTTTTCGGTGTGTATCCGGTAGAAGCCTATCTCATTCGCAGGCGTAAAATAATCCGCGTTTGGATTGAAGTTATTGCGAGCTACTGGGTAGTGAGTTTCGAATGTCATGTCGACCAAAAGGCATCAAAATTTAACCATTAGAATACGTAGTTGACAGTACGTGATGTAATATGTAATTGTTATGTATGTTATATTTGGGACAAGCAGAAAAATAGCTGTGGTAAAAATGGTTCATGCAGATACTGCTACTGATATAATATCTGTTGTAATAAGTATTACTGGCGTTATCGGTGTGCGAAAGCACAATTACGACAATCTGGTATCTTGCGTTTCAGATAGCGTAACTCGCCGAAGTTAGGGCACCGTCAAATGTGGTATGTTTGTCAACTTGTACGATATCTTTGCGCGTGTTCAGATACCCACTGGACACGCAGCCAAGTTCTAATTCTTTGGCAACGCAGACAGTATGAGCGTACCTAGCCAGTTCTGAAGCTTATATACGTAGGAGAAAAACTGGCAAAAAACAAGGCACGGAAAACTGCTATGAAGTAGGAATAAAAAGAAAACTTGCAGAAGGTAACCAATCTGACTTGAAACTAAGGACCTGACAGTCTATCCCGAAGCTGTAAAGACGGCGGATGAAAGGTGGAAGGAACAGGTCCCGAAACAATGGGAATAATTAGCTAGTACAATTTTCCATCGTAGAACACGAGTTCCAGATTTGTTACGTGACCAGCAGAAACGTAAGCACGCGGTATTTGTTGCTCTGCTGCATGTCAGCTAAAGCTTAAGATTATTTGCAGCATTGAAACGAGTGCTTCAACAGCGCGCTAGCCAGGCCGGTAACTCGCAGAATCGATGTACGTAACAGATTTTTAACGGCCCGTTTGACAATAACTGCAATACTTCCGGAGAATTACTTCGTGACACAACAGCACAGCGAAACGTGGCCAATAAAGGCCCGCAAATAGGGCCTCCGCTCCCTTAATTTACACAGAAGGTAGCATCTTGACTTTGCCAACTGTGGACAATGTTATTTGGGAGAAACTCTTCAGATTCCTTGATCCATTCGGTTACGGTGAGTTCAAGGTATTCCCTGTTGGAACAATCAAATTCCAATCCATAAACCGAACTGAAAAAGCCCAGAGCGAATCATCAGCAATCAGTTATGGCATGGTAATTGCTCTAGATTGTGAGCAAATAACTTCATGCTAATTAAAGTACTTAGTGTAATCCTGGTGCACAGTCTCACGCAGAAAACGCAGAAAGCCACTTAGAAAGTTCACGCTCTGGGTTTTGCTCCAGTGGCAGTGGTGCTCTTCTTGGCACTGAATTGAACAAGACACGCAGTGACTGTCGTTAGTCGTGTACCCTTTGCGTGATCGTTGGCAGACACAGTACACAAAGCAAGTAATGAACTTACCGATGTACGGTCCGTAATATCAGCAGTATTAATGGACTGTACCCGTTTCAGTATCCTCCCGTCTTGTGTAATGTGGCCAACGAGAATTTTGGATGATCCTTGCACAAAAGTACCCAGCCAGTGTGACTTGGAAGCATTTGTTTCATGCCTACCCCGAACGAGCAAGTATCACAAGGAAGATTGTATGTTAAGTGGAGGACGGTTTACCAACACGAATGTGGTCGACCACTTGGCTCGTGCAGTCGCATAGTCCGAAAAGCCAGCTTGACGTAACGTTCCGGTATGCTCGGCATGGTGGCATCCTCGCAATCCACCTTGTGCGAATATAAGAGTTTAGTACTGCCGATGGTCCGTTCCAAAACAGAGAAAAACATGCCATCGTCACTTCCTAATTTTGCGTCGCGATTCATGCCGTCTGTCGTTGTTGTCACCAGATGCTCCAGTTTCTGGCGACTAGAAAATGATTTCACGATTAGAAATAGCCTTTTCAGATACACAGCATCCACGACAAACAGCAACATAAACTAATCCACAATGAACCTTAATTTAAGTTGAAAAAAAGTAGCGTTACTGTCTTAATTTCCGGAACTGCGTACTGTAACCATGGCAAGCTGTGCTCGCGTGACAGGCTACAGAATTTCTTGAAGCTGCAAAGTAACTCCACTAACTAAGTTATTGTAATGAATAATGGGAAGTACTCGTACAGGAGAGGAACCTGCCGCTACCATAGTCAGTGGAGTCTGTATTACTTTACCGGATAGTAAACTGATCCTCGCTTGCTTCTCCAGGATCATGATTTTTAGGTGCCAAATAAATGGCTCCGTCGTATTTGCAAGCCACAAAATTGTACGAGGTGCTCTTCAGGTAGTAATTACTACTTCGTCTGTTGACAGCACGAGCTGGAAAATATGTCGGCAAGGCAAGAATGGTGCGCAGCACTGATCCTGAACACACTATATGCGGCCTAAAACTGATGAGACAATCTTATTCACGATTGTAAAATTCTTGGTGCATGTACATTCGCCTTGAACTAGAGGGTATTCTATTGTACGGTAAAGCGATTGTAAATTTGTCATACGTCATATGCTAGACTCCGTTAAAACTTCCAGTAAGAGAATAATGACGGCATCTTTCACAAATTGAAGAAAAGGTTATGCTGCCCCCGCTTAGCTACGACGAATGCGCTTTGCAGAACTGGGACTAAGTTCATCAGATAAGGGGCAAGCAGTTTCAAAGTACCTACATAGAATCCGTAGAACTGTATTTTTTACTCTTCCATTGCTGGAGATAATACAGCGGTTTCCAGTGGTTATCCGCTGACCAGGTATTTTGGAATGCAAGCAGCTCGGCTTCAGACACAGTTAAGTCTTGATCTACAACATCCTTCCAGCGATCGGACAGTTTTGGTAGACACGTACGATCATCAGTGTCCATAATCGTAGAATATGTGGTGACCCTGCGTAAACCGTAGAATCCAACTTCCGTTACCGGGCTGCAGTGCTCGATGTGTGGATAATAGTCGTTACGACGAACTGGATAGAACCTCTGGGTGGTCATTCTCCAGCAATATACTACAGACAAATATATGTGGATCCACAAATTAACCAAAGCAGAAGAGGTAATAAAGCACGATACAGTACTTAAAGATTTTTACAAAATCTAGGCTAGTTTGATCGGAAGAACGGTGGACCTGCTCGAAACCTGCATCTATTATTGACCGTATGTTGGTACGTAATCAACGCTACAAGCATGACGCTTTGGTATGCATTCAATAGACTGTCGCATCAGTTTTGGCCGACGTGTGCACATTCTTTGCAGCAGTTGCCGACTTTATGCAAAATATATAGATAGGAGCGCTTGAAAACAGGATTTCGATGCATTGTCAGTACCTTTTGCCCATCGAGTCATGCAATAAACAAGACACTTAAATCATCAGTAATTTGTTAGCAGCTGCAAATTCGATGTTCCCCATGAATATCCAATAGCAGACGCTTCGGCGTACTGTACTATCTCTAGATTCATACATTTCTACGTCTCAGTTTCCACGGAATCGAACTCCTCTTTTATCTTTCAGTATAACAGA
>JAQGAU010003814.1:0-12566 GCA_034698045.1 Paramacrobiotus richtersi
ACAGTTGATCACGGCGCCAACCGGGAGACCAAGGGAAATGCGGAACTTGGATCCCGAAGCTCCTCCGCGTCCTGCAGTATAACGGGTTATTTTGTGGAAAACATATGAGAGAATGTATTTACCCACCTCGTTTCGACATTGTGATGAAGGATGGGGGTAAAAGATAACTGGAAAAACTATCAAGATTCCTTGCAGTTCCGTCAGAGTGGAATTTTTATTTCACGTCTTCACATCGAGCAGTGGGTAGTAAAGGCTCGAGCACGTGTGGTAGTACAGAGATATCATCAGCCCTAGGCTTAAGTATTAGTACCGGACCAGCACAGTGCACGCTGCACAGTTGCAAAAGCAAAGCGAAGAGGGTGGAGTGTGAGCGCAGTGACTCACAGCCCTATCATGTGTTACTGAACGGCACACAGAATTGTGCGAAAAATTATGAAAAAAAATTAATTTACCGAAATCTAAAATCAGCCGCAGCGTCCTCAATGTTTTTAAAGGAGTTTCTGGTGTGTTCCTGTCGCGAGATTCAAGTAAGTGCCGACTTTGTTTGATAATATTTTAGCAAGTTTCGCATAACATTCGAAACGTATTTGCATTTCGTTTCGTTTTTTACTCGTTGTATTGGATAACTACGAGTACCCCGAGCGCCGAGGTTCGCAGGTTCCTCGGTACAATATCGGGGAACTCGCGATTCCCGGTAATTACTTCGCTGCTCAGAGTTGTACAGCCTTTATTTTTCAATAGGAAGAAACTAAGATAAGTATACGTGCACGAAGCTATAATTGTTTGATCGATAATCGATTAAGAAGGTTTGCGTTGAATTCCAGTTGAGAAACCTGTTTCCGATTATTCCTTGCGGTTGTTACCGGAATTTTCAAATAAATTGCATTATCTGTGTGCGGTTTGATCTTCAGTTGGAATTGGAAACGACAGTTTTTTCCGTGTTTTTTAGGGATATTAACGAACCGAGATCTACGGCGTTCATTAAGCACCGCATACGTCTGGCTGTTGTTAAAGGTAACGCTGCCTGTGTTTTGGGTACCTTCCCTGCTCGCTCTACGGTATCCGATAATGATTTTGGCTGTTTCTATAATGTTTAATACTTCATTGTGTGTCTGGTAATCTTCGGCGCTGGTTTGCTGTTTTCCTTCGGTTTTGGCCAATAAAAGATTGTATTTTCAGGGATATTAGCCTCAAGACCTGCCGCTGAATCCCTCATCGTTCTCTTCCGTTTACTGGGATTTACTTAGTAAGTACAAAATGTAATAATTTGATTCTTTGTAGTTGGACCAGAGACTGCTTTTTTGTGATTGTGGCTGTTTTTTCTCTCGATTTTTTCCTATATTCCTCCGTGTGTCTTAATTCCTAGCTTAAGATACGGAACCTTATTAACCGAAACTTTTACTGTTTTTTTGTAACTTTCTGTGGATTATTGTTAATAATTTCAAACTCAGATCAAACGATCACTTTTTTTAAATTGGTGTGCTAAAGATAAATTTCACACTTTCTTTTGTAGTATATTCTTCAAAACACACATGTAAACTTTATAATTTAAAATTTCGTGAGAATACGACCAGAAGTAGTGATATTCGACTGCAAAAATTAGTGACGAATGAGCGAAAGGAAGTACTTTACTCGATGCTTTTGGAGCCCTTACACTACGACTGGCACGCAGTACTGAACATTTTCTTATTAAATGCCACTCTTCGTTGTAAAACAACAGCGTGCGTAAAAGCGTAAACGTAGCTTTTTTTTAAACTTTGATTTGTAAGATTACTATAACATTACTGTAAAATCGTATAATAATGTCTTGACGTCGACGTATCTTCAGTTAATTCCTGGTCACAAGATGTCGTGCGATGACTATCTGTGGTGTCCGGCAATGCAGTCAGTCTTATCCAGATAACGCCGTCACAAATTATAGGTTTGCTTCCCCTTCATTCAAAGATATTCTCGTGAAAAATATGGCTATAATTTATGTCTGTGTAATTGTTCAGATTTTAAAGAATGTTTGAACAGTCCATAAACAGAAAATTTGCCACAAACTGATATTGATTCACTCGACTACGCGGTGTGTAACTAACGCCTCATGCAGCATAGGAGACTGGCTCTTTACTGTACCTGCCTCTGCGGTATTGAATCAGAGAAGTAAAAACGTAAACGTAGATTTTGAGAACAAAAAGTTGTCGTTTCAAAAAAACAAAAAACAGATCTTTCTTTCAACCCCACTATAAAGCGCGTTTAACATTTTGCAGATCATGGCTCAAGCGCAATTCGTTCCCGTTCATGCATTTGTGCTGGAGTTTACGGCAGCGGAGAATGACGGTAATTGCCCCTAGACGGACGGACGGACGGCTTTCAGACATGTTTTTGAAGTTTTAAATGAACTTCAGAGTTTCTGAAACCCGTTCAAAGTTTTAGAAGTGTGCTGCTGGCCTGGTTTTGGCTCACCTAAACTGTTAAACATATACAGTTTCATGAAAGTTTTTACAGTATGATCCAAGAGAAAAACCGAGGATTATATACAGACCTGGGCGCTTATTTCAGCGAGGGCGGTTATTTGTGTGAATACGTCAATTGCCTTAAGCTACAGAATGAATGAAATTTGTTTGCACATATTTTCTTCTTTATTAGGCAAAGCCATAGACAATACATCAATGCGTGCGTTCATTGTTTTAATATATTTTTTTATATTATGTTGCAGCCTTGGAACATCCCATTAAAATTCGAGGAACGTTGTTCGAGTATTTAGAATCGATTCATGTGGAAAAGGTTTACTGGCCCCTGTTCCGGGACATAGCCGAGCGTCTGCAGCCTACCACCCTGCGACCCAGTATCGTTCTTCGCACCCAGACCACCATTAATGGAAACACCCAGAATCACATTCGAAACCTGGTTACGTGAGTACCTTTGTAGGAGTTTTTTAAGAAGGCTGTTAACACGTTGTAACCGCCCGGGGCGTTTATTTTTTCAATCGATTCCCGAGAGGGGTGCTTATTATAAGGGGCTTGTTATTTCAACTACGTTCCCTAAAACGTTTTTCTCCTCTGAAAATAACTAAAAAACTATCACAATAATCCAGTTTGTAACGAAATATAGTATGTTATAAAAGCAATATTTAGCCTTTCTTCGCTTCGGTCATCCAGTCACAAGTCTCAAAGACAAAAATTGTTAGCTTGCTTTGTTTTCAGGTTGAATCCGCAATTTTTCCCGCTTACGCCCACTGTGCGTTTTGTCGAGGAAATGATTGACCCAGACGATTATATGTACCGGGCTCGCCACCCGGAGTCGGTGACGCACCGCCAGTTTTTTGGGGTAAGAAAATTTTGTCATGTCAAAGTTCAAACTTGAGTTATTTTAACGAAGCTCGGCACTCAAAAGTTTATTTTTGCGTTAAAAATTTATGTTGTAACAAGTAATGGTATTGCGCACATGTGATAGCTTACAACCCAACTATAGCAAGTCGAAGTATCCGGATTTGCAGATCTTTGATATCGTTCGAGAGAACGTAAAGTGCACGTGCTAGAGCTGCTGTCAAATCCTGCTAGATGTAAAAAAGTAAAAAGATGCTCCAGACAAAAGATATGGGGGAGAGTCCGTACAATTAAGCCACTGTACTACAATTTGAACATCGTAGTGTAGTGGCTGTTATGAGCATTGAATGATGGCCGACAAAGGAAATTTTTTGTCTTCGTTCTTGAATAACTTTTGAACCTGAAGCATCTGGCAAGATTTGACTGCACATTTGGCTTGGACCTGCTATAGTTGGGCTGTTTGTGAAAAGCGCAGGGATTAGTTGGACGAGTTTTTACAGCGGGTAAAACTGGTTGGCTGCGCATATTTATCTAATAAATCTGGTATTTGAAAACATATTGACTATAAATATTATCCTAAACATTGTAAATCGTCAATCAGAATGCGTGGGAGAACTGTAAAGAAATGACCGAAAATCAGACATTTTTTCTGGCATTTTACACCTGTTTTGTTGGCAGCTTGTAAATGATATTTTTTCGGTTATTCAGAACTGTATTTATACCCCACAAAGGATCAGTGAACTGTAGCAGAAATTTCTTTCCAGTTTTTTAATAACGAAGCCACATGTATTGTGATAGAAATTACAAGATTAAATCTTGATATTTCTTTGTTACCATCATACAGATTGTACAAAACGCATTTTTGACGTGGTTGCATAATTGCACGGAAAATGAAGCGTGGAGCGGCATTCCGGAAAAAGTTGCGCGGGGTTCTACGGGGTTTGTGTTGCTTTCTTCTATTAATTATTTAAACGGTCGACTGTTCATTCGATAAAATGGCTGGTTGTTTGTGCGGAGAAAATTGATTTGCCAATCGTCTTAGAAACTAAAACGGCTTTTTGTTCAATAATTCTTCCCTCTTTATTACATTCGATGTTTTCTCCAGTTCCATACATGTCTCGCGCTCTGCTCTCGGATTTTCGTGTTGTTTTATTCCCCCGTTTTTTTGACCAGGTTCTTTGTTTTCGCAATGATTCCAACGGTTCCATCGAAATAAATTCCATGTTTTTTTCCCTCTAGTAAATCACGTGATAAGTATATGATTTACCAGAAAATGGCACACTTGTAGACAAAATCGTAGAAAAGGTAACAAGGCACAAAAGAATGCGCATACACCATGTTTGCGTATAATTTGATTGCAGCTTTTCCAATTCTAATATAGATGAAAGATGATAAAAAAATATAAATAATAATGTATATAATATTAGAAAAATATGTGATAAAAAAATATAGTTTGCTTAAAATATAGTTTGCTTCAGTTCGAATAGTTGTCTGTTAATTCCGTCGTTTCTGCTTTTCTAATAGTTTTTGTATTTTTCTACAAAATGGTGACAAAAAAACTCCTTCAGCTTGGTATCAAGCTTGCAACGTAGATGCGCAACGGACACGATTTGTCCTCGTCACGCCAAAAAAAACATTACACGACTTCAGTATTACACATCTGCATTCCAATTACTCGCACCAGCCAACGACAAACCAGGGGGTGTCAACCGACTCTACCCCGAAATTCCGTCAAACAGCAGAAAAATTAAGCACTACAAATATTCAGCATATATTAAACATAAAAACCGATAACCACACAACTAAATTTTCACATTCGTCGTTTGCGTTTGCCGGCCCCGGTAGGGGCAGCCCGCGGATGGTGGGTGTTGGGCGGGTAGACGGCGTCATGGCTGGGCAGGGGGACGACGGTCAGGTCGCCTCTAAAGTAGCAGAAAAAGCTTCAAACACAGCCAGTGAGATGACCATAATTCGACACCCCAATATCATATGGTTACGCACAATACAATTTCGTTATCAACTTTTTTATTTTTATTATTATTATTTTTAATGAATTATTGGTAATTAGTTGGTAATTATTTATTCATTTACTTTTTTTATACACATATGCATCTTTAACGTTGGTGCATTTGCCATACTACACCTATAGTGGCTAGCGTTCCGAAAAAAAGACAACTGTATGCAGTGAAAAATGAAAGGAGAATCCTAAAGAATACAGCTGTCTGCTCAAAATACCGGCTTACTCGCATTTGGTAAGGACACTCCATGCTTGGTGGTACTGCTCTTGCCGCGTGCGATCTTTGGAGCGTTTCGACTCCTCTTCCAGATCCGTTGCATCGATGTACTACAATCACTACCCGATCAACATCCGTCAAAGAAAACTGCCCAGCATATGTGTGTTCAATCATTTTTTCTCAGCTTTTCATCCATTTGTCTTTGTTACTAAATCAGTTTTTTTTAAATGAACAGAATGATCTACCATAGCAGTTACCTCCTTATTTCAATGTTTTAATATATAATTTTTCTTAATTATCTTCATTATGACTTATAATCAGAAACACAGATGAAGAAAAAATAACTGTGTTTCTGATTTTGTTTAGTGTTCGTATCTTGCTCCACTTAACGAACCAGACCGTTTGTCTAAATACTGACTCAAAAAAATCCAGATTTTACTGAAAAATAAAACAGAATTCACGCAAAAAATAAAAAAATGAAGATTTTTCCCATCCTCAAACACCGACATGACAATCCTCACCTTGATGACTAATTTGCGTCGGCAGAAGAGCGCCGCATGCTCCAGGGCCTTGTTAACCGACATGTAGGCGTCCTTGAGTTTGGTGTACTTGCCCACCATGGCAATCTTCACTTCCTTGTCAGCCATCTCAATCCTACACGCACACACATCACAATCATTTCCACCTCATCTAACAACATTTTTGGACCAGAACAACATTGCTCAAGTGATAAACACTTGAAATATACTTTTCCGCACACCAAATGTACCAATAACTGGGTCCACATCAGCCGGAAACACACCGTCCATCTGTCACGAAAACTACGACACATTTTCCATCAAAACCACCAAACACTGTGTTAATCGACACTTTATTTCCCAGCATTAACAAAACACTACGACTGTGCAAAACTTTTCAACGACCGGAAGAAAACAACGAAAATTCCCATAAAATTCCAAAAACGGAGATTATGCAGGTTACGAAACAGCAGAGGAAAAAAGAAGAAACTACCATTGTTTGCTTACGTTCTGGCCAGTGCACTCCACTGGGCGAGACCGTTGCCGGGATAAATGGGAATGGAGACTTGTAGGCGCTCGCACACCAGCTGGATAACATTCTGCTCGTGCAGCAGCAGCGGCAGGTCTAAAAATGAATTGTTTACTTTTCAGTTCTAACAATCAACACAATTACACTACAGTTAACTGTTTAAAATATTTCAATTTTAAGGATAATCACTGTTAATTTTAAGGATAATTCTTATCGAGAAAAAAATGTTCAGATTAACATCAAATTTTTTTCACGAAAAAAACGTTGACTTTAATTTTTCTGCCCAGAACGTTCGTTTTCATATCAGCTTCTGATTTTTACACAGAAATATTAACTAATTAAGTAGCTATGTTATAAGAATTTGTTAGCAAAATAAATCCTTTTCGCATTAACATGTAACTGCTACACAAAACATGAATTTGCTTATTGATTATAACCTAGAATAATTAAATTCACCTTCTTATCGGGATGTTGATGAAAAACAGCAATATTTCGTACCAAACAGGATTACTCTACGTTACGTTATTTGGCTACTCCGTCCGCCAAACATGCAAAAAACAACGCTTTACCTGAGAAAGCGTGACGTCGCAAGTGCCGGAGATCTTTTTGCGGACCTCCTGCTCGAGGGGGTTGATGGAGCGGCAGCAGATGAGATCGGGCGCCAGACCCAGTTTGCGCAGCTCCATCACGCTCATCTGTGTCGGCTTGGTTTTCTGCTCACCATCCACAGTTCCACACCAATCTGTAAATAATCATACACAAAAGTCAAAACAACTGTTTTTCCCTCTGACTTTTCCTAATATTTTTTTCAATAGTCACAAGAATTTTGCAACTACAGTCATTCCTCCCAGATAAACTGAACAAACACAAAATAAATATTCAAAATAAAAATATATACAAGTTCTATATATAGTAATAACGATTGCAAATATCACTAAAAAAAGTAATATAAAACAAAATTACCAAAAATAAAAACGGAAGTAAAACAAGTAATCACCTGTGGAATGAGGCTAACATGGACCACACAGAAATTTTCCTTGCCAACACGATTGTGGAATTGGCGGCATGCTTCGGCGAACGGCATTCCCTCAATAGGCAGAGTGCGTTTTCACGAAAAATATTTCTCAAACAGGGTACCCCCGCCACGGCTCATAGACTATACCATAGGCCATGCCGGGTGCACCCTGTTTGAGAAAGCTTTTTCGTGAAAACGCATTCGGCCTAATGTCGCCGCCACTGTGCCACCTAACTGTTGACAAAATCACTGCTATCATTTCGTTAATAAAACTTATCTGAAGTCAGATTATGACGCTGAAATTTGACAATTATTCCACAACAAAAAATAAAAGGTTTTTCTCACGTACAGCAAAAAGAGGCCCTTTTTCCTAATGAACCAACGTTTTTCAGCATAGATACTACGAAAAATAAAATATTATTTTTTCAATTATTTTTTTAATGCGAAAAACTATCTATTCAGCTGTTGAAGAGAAAGAAATCAATTTCTTTTTAAATGATAACTGAATAAATGTGGAAAAAACTACTGCAACCTAAAAAAAGTACGTAAATACAAAAGAAATTGTAAAACCAATAAATGCTAGTAAAACTGCCAGTTGTGAATCAGCAATCGATCTTAACGGTGAAAAGGATTTAAATCGCCAAATAAACAATAAAATCGACTCAAAACTATACGAATAATGGAAAATAAACGGTAAACTATTATGTAAAAATCATTATCTGAATATCTTTATGACAAACCGTTTCCACGCTTTAAACGTCTAAAAATTCATCGCCACGAACAAAACATAAAACTCATTCATACCTCAATGACACAGATCTCAGGCTCCATGAACGGATCCTGTTTACTCCGCGTATCCGGACCAGCCACCTTCGCCACCCTCTCCACCCAATTCTGAATGGCATTGGTCAGATGAGGGACAATCTGCACCGTCTCCTCCAGATACTCCCCTTTCCGCTCCTTATTAAGCTGACTAATGACTGATCATTAATGACATCCTGGTAGATCTTCACCGTTGTGATGTTATTATCACTATTCAACTCCACCTCCATAAATTGCGCTGATCCCCGTTCTAAATATTCCGATTAACGCACAAGTACATCGAGATGGGAAATTTTTTTAAAATAAGTTATAAGTAATTATACGTTGGGAAAATTAAAAGGACTCCTTTTGCTAATGTCGCGTTCGGAATTCAGCACACGGTTTTTCACGCGCGAATGTTACTGGCAGCGAGCCGAGCCCCATCACTTGTCAGAGCTGGGAATGGATACATGCACAACATGCCTCGTCACCGTACCATCGGTTTCACTTTTAACGACTGTCACGGACTGTGCAATAATAATTTATCATTACTGTACATATACCCATTGTCAGACTGTGTTTAATTATTTCGGAACTGTTTTACATACTGCGCACACTGACAACACGTATTAGCAGAACAAAACAATTATAACAGAAACAACTCATGAAGCTGGTCAGCATTGTTAGTGGTCCCAAACACACCGCATTTCCTCTCTGAATTTGTAAGGAGATTCGCTGGCGAAGAAACTCGTGGGAGCGGGATTCGCAGGTGTGTTCCTTCAGCCGGTGACTCGCACCCGCTTGTTTACTGGAACATTGCGTTTTCGCATTTGCGGGAAATTTTACATTTTATTTTTCCATCTTCGTTGGTCGAAACAACATTATGCCAGTTTGATGTACAATAGTAGATCATTGTCGCTCGAGAGAATAAGTCATGCCATTAAAGGTTGATAGTAGATCAAGTTCAACACACACTGAACTCATAAGCCATTAGAAAGATAAACGTTGGTCATTCTTTAACGAAAACTGATAACCTGCGAATTGTAACGCTGCGCATTGTCAATCGCACTAACACTGTAGTCTACAGTATACGATATCAAAATTATATCTATAATATGTAGAATAATAATATGGGTAAATTTAGGAGATGTACAATATTAATTACCACAGTCCATGGTAACGGGCAGTCATGTTAAAAGTACGAGCGATGCAGGGCTTCGATGGTGAGTTTGCTAAAGGTCAGCGGATCCAGCATTCGTAACGCCGGTATGTCCAAATCGAAATCGTCACAGTCCGTATGTACAGGTACACCTTCGTTGAACCTATGGTTAAAGAAATAAATGAGTAATCACCAACATGAGAGAGAATATCCAGCTGCTGATTTTGTCACATCAAAAAGACAAATTTATGCAGCCTGTATTTACCATTTGATGACATTGGCAAATGACCGCCATTGGCTTTTTTGTGCCTCGCAATGGATCCAGGAGTTGTACAGGCGTACGACTTGGTTCCGAACCTCTGGGCGCACTTCGGGGCAGTGGGATTCTAAGGCCATAATGAAGGAATGATAGTGTTGATGGAATGGCTTTGTACAGTCCAGTTCAAGCCGGGTGAGAACAATGGTCAGTTTGTCCACAAGATGAAAATATCGCCGAGATGTTGGAGGGATTAGGCCTGGCATTACGGGATCAATCCAGGTTAGTACAACATTGCTCAGAGTATCCCGTACTGTATAGTTCTCGAGAATCAGTTTTCTTGTAGCATATATTAAGTTATGCAGCATACGATCAGTAATATGTTTCGGAACCAACCACCAATACGCAGCCGCAGCAAAATCCCTTTCCACCTGGCAGTCCTTGAGAATCAGCTGTATGAGGTCTGCCTCTTTTTGCTTGATAACTCTCGCAATAGTACTGAATTTTGTTGCCTGAAGCGTGAAATCTATGTGCCGCAAAAGCAATATCTTTGTGTTCTTTTGTACGTGTTTATTCAACGCCTCCTCCAGAAGATTTTCGGATTGATTAAACATCCTGCTGTCATCCATATCGACCAGTCTGGACAAATAGGTTTCGGACAGGTTTAATCTCCACCAGGCGCATACCCTGTAATATAACCAATAATAATACGATGTCGATATCTGTACATCATTTGATCAGCTTAATGTATAATTTTGTTGTATATCATCGGCATCATACAGTGGCAGTATTACTGTTGATGTTGATTTTATACCGTAGAAGTACATCTTATTGTAGAGTGCTGTTTCAAGCTGATCCGAGAAGTATGAGCGAACCGCGACCCAGACAGCGTTAAAAAATACTCATAAAAAGAGACAGTGTTAGATTGTTCAAGAAAGAAAGAAGCTTTGGTTGGATCTGTTCTGAGAACAGAAAAAGATATTCCGTTTTGCACAAAACAAATGGTGGTAATCCAGTATATGCGCCATATTCGCGTACTCTTATGCACACACCTGCCACCAGTGACAACACAAGAGTTTGCCCACATTTTGTGAACAATAAACAGTCTGTATCAAAGCGAAATAGAAGGGGGAAAATTAAATCGGATAACCACGACTCGGTACGTGCAAGCCGTTCTACTATACTTCTAACTGTTGAACTGGATTCCAGTTGAGAGTAGCAGGACATTATAATAACATGTTATATTATGTCTTATTAATAGTAGTATCCGTTTGTACTTGTTGGTATTTGTATCTGGATTTGTTTCTGGAATTCTGGATTACTGAAGTACCAGTTATTAGTTAAGCAAATGAGTAAATTCTGGACTTTACCTTTTCATACTCAGTTGATCGTTGGCTTCCAGATAACTGCAAATCTCTGAAACGAGCTCGGCCGCGAGATCATATATAACGAATTCACTTTCGTGAGGAAAATTAGTATCGGGGTGCAGTGAGGTCATTCTGGCATACGAATTCTTTAATTAAGTAAAATGCTGCAAAAAAGGGTCGTCAGAGTCACTTATTATCATGAGGTCTTCCGCAGTTTTCACTGCATATCCGCTGTCCTTCTGCGGTGCAACACTACTATCCAGGTGAGAATTTTAATCCAAAACCGAATACCAAGCCCGGAAACAAACTGCTTTCGCAAGATAACTACATGTACAGGCAACTGCATGAAATAAAAACCCCCATTTTGTGTTGCTCGCACCTGAAGTTGCTGGCTTCATCTACACACGGCCGGGGTTTGACGAGTGCATATAGAATAACTGTGCAATAGAGGCTTATGATATTAGCGATGCAATCTGCTAGATAGCCTGGGCAAGTTTTATCCATGCTCGTCGACTACTTTGACGCGCCCCGAGCGGGTGCAATATAAGCAAATTATGCATCTTGAGCGGGTGCCGTGGCGACAACTCATTTCCGGTTAAAATCGTCTACCAGTGTAACAGTGCTTGTTACTTCGTCCAAATGTGATTAATTTGGAAAATCAGTATTTTGTAGCACGCGCTGCTGTTAAACTTTTTAATTTTCTTCCATATTTTACAACGAAAAAGTTTCGAGATTATCGTACCTAATCAAACCGATGCAAGATGTTTTAGCTAGGATTTTCGAATATTTTATTCTGGATTTTTCGAATATTTTGTTCTTGCTTTGCAATATTTTATCATTTTACTTACAACTTATTTCCGGTTAAAATCGTCCACCAGTGTAACACTACCACTTGTCACATTTTGCCAAGTCAAAAACACAAACGCTAACACAAAAAACTAGTCGAAAATTCGAGAAAAGAAATACTGTTAAAACGAAAACATTATGCCCAAATGCGACGAATTTAGAAAATCAGTATTGAATTTTATGGTATTCATATGGAAGTTTAATTTATTTTAGTTAATTTAATTAATTTGCGTATTGTACAATATTAATGATCAAGTTGGGGCAACTTTGTTTTTGGGCAAATCAGAACTATTGCAGTAGGCAATATTTCGACACGATTCGGAAAATCAGTATTTTTCCATAAGCTGGAGGGCCGTCGTTGGCAGGTCATCAAAAGTGAGAGAATCTGTATACGATTTCTGGTACTTTTTCGCTGTCCCCTTTCATTGCTAATAAAATATAAAATAATAAAATATAAAATAATAAAATAATAAAATAATAAAATAATAAAATAATAAAATAATAAAATAATAAAATAATAAAATAATAAA
>JAQGAU010003815.1:0-12565 GCA_034698045.1 Paramacrobiotus richtersi
GCCGCCCGGTTTCTGCTGACCAGACTGCTGTGGTCGTTAAATATACAGCCGCCCGGTTTCTGCTGACCAGACTGCTGCGGTCGTTAAATATTCAAAACACAGCACCTAAGGTGGAATTGAAGTTCCTCAGTAACCCCGTCCGTTGCCGGTGTTCTTTCAGCACCCCAATCTTGTCCGTCGTTTTACTGTTCATAAGTCGAACCCGGTGTGATACCTGTGCAAATCCTGCGGATATCTGGTAAGCTATAACAAGGATGAACATGTGCGGTGCTGTAACGGAATGCGCTATGATTCCATCAGCAACGATGAAGAGCTTTCCCAACAATTCGTGTTCGCTTGAGTGAGCCGGGTCCATTCCAATATACGGAGAAGCAGTCCAGCCGCTGACTACCGTTCTGGAGCTGTACATGGTTACTCCCATGCAGACTATGGTCCAAACTTGAGCACAAAACATTGCAATGCGAGACACTGTGTTCCCTGATTTCGCCAATTTAAGAAGAAGCATCGCCACTTGTAATCGGCGCACGATCATATAGATGTACACGAAAGGTACGTAACAGGTGATAAGAATGCGCTGTACAAGGAGAATAATGCTAAAAAACTCCATGCGCAGGATTGTGTGGCATTCGATTGCAATGTGGAGCAGAATATCCACACCGGCGCGAGCCGCCGTGGAAATGGAACAAAGAATGGACCAAATCAGCCATAAGCAACTCAAATTTCCTGATAACGAAATGGATGAAACGGGAAAGAAACCGGTTGCACGAAGATATGCGGCATACAGATAGATCGAGAACGGGATATTTGACTGTCTGGCCGTCATTTTCTTTTCCATGGTGATTTAAAAAACGTCTGCTACCATACTAAATAGAGTAAAAGGTTCCATTAAGATGGCACTACCATCGCAGTTCAGTTAAAACGAATGTCTTCGTGTACGACTTTTGAAACTTTCACACAGTAACTTATTGTACAGAAGCAACTTTACATGGGTAGATCTGGATCATTTCAACAATGTCAATAGCACTGCTGGGACCGAAAAGTGCTTTCGTTTGCCTTCTTATATGTCCATGCCAAGGTGTACATGCTGAGGTACATCGGTAGGATTCTGCTGATGGGAATCATGCCAAAGGTGCTTGTACATGCATACAGTTTCGTGGATGTTCCGGTATGATGTCAGTTTAACAGGTCCTGGCTGAAAACTGCTGCATCGGTGATTTGCGCTGGCTAGCCGATATGCATCGATCATCATAATTACTGTATATGTACCTTAAATATCCACCTGTGCCCATTTCCCGCAAATAAGCGAACGATGTCACACTGCACCATTAACGAACCAACTCAGAATGAATTAAACAAAAACGCTTCCATAAAATAGTTCTTCGTTCGTTCGTTACAGTTCATGGAAATAGTAGGCCAGTTCCTAAATCCGATGGAGGCGAAGTCGTGAGTTCTGGTAGCTAATCAACTTGCAGACATGCAAATCGGTGCTGCAACTAGCATGTGATCCCAGAAACCGTACCTGTAACTGGAGAGTTGAACGGCGAAGGCAGCAGTCGCTTGCTTTATGGTGACCTTAGTCCTTCGTGCTCCTTATTCTGTTAAATATTAAGTCAACAGTTACTAGTATCGTCCTACAGCCACAGGAGAATTTATGTTTAACTCATATGCATGTATCTGAATCATAGATTTCGCCTGTACGTACAGTCGTATTAGCAAAGTTTCCGACTTTGTTTCTTCTCATGTCCCACTTGGTATTGACCTTACATCTGTTCGTTTTATACAGGGTTAAGAAGACGACCATCGCATTAAAACGCTACCAAAATGAACAGCTCATACGTTGAAAAAACAACCAAAATCACCATTCGCGCCCCCAAAACGTACAGGCATGGTTTCCAATACCGCCGCAGCGTTACCTCGAACAACAACTAAACTAACGCGATGTTTAATGAAAGCTGTTGATCGCACTTCTCCGGTCAACTGACAAATTTTTCCCCCGACGAACCTAATAAGCTCGGTGAAGGCAGGACCGAAGGTGCTCAGTGTTTCGATTGCTAGAGGTAGAAAACGTATCCACGCTGTTCACCTTACATTGGATTATAAGAAGCAGTTACAGGTTACACTGAAAACATCCTGCGCTTCCTAACCCTTCCTCGGCTTTATTGTAGACATCAGCTTCGTTGCCAGATACGCATTAACAGTGTAGAGTCATGACGCAATCTCCACCGGTGACTGGAGCAATACAATCATGTTACACTTTGCGCAACGTAATACCGCCTATATAATATTATGTGACGTAGAGATACTGCATGTGATATAAAACTTCATACATACACCGTACAGATATTCATCTGATGCACTTTCTCTCGATCATACATCACAGATAGGTGAGCCCTGTTGACGAGTATTCTCCAGAAACCGCTGCATATGGTGCAGCAGAACATGACTAGTGCGTAGAGTATTCGCATGTTTACGGTACATGAGCGAGACTACACATTTATCCGGAATTCTGATGCCATACTTTGTTCAAAGGCTTTTGGTCCCTGCTGTATCGTTCATACCCCGAATAATTGATTTGTTTGTGTACTGCCGCAATGACTGTTGCCGTGAGCAAGCTACAACACGTTTAAACACAATCAACAATCACCGTATTTACGGGTTTGAGCATTCTCTTATTCTGCGTATCGCGCGGTGGGTGACGCCAGTCCCTCTTGAATCCGTTAGTCGGCAGAGCGGCTCACCAGCGTACTGGACGCAAAGCGCCCGATGACAGCTGCGTTAGTTGAATAAATTAATAATCGCTCGTCGCCTTATAAATATTCCCGTTTCTCTTGCAGCATAATTAAAATCCCACGTTGAACAGCAGACAAACAAGGATTCGCATTACAGTTGCGTAAAGGGATGTTTTCCCTGCAGGCAACACAACACCACCATGTGGAAATATCCAGGCCAGGTCTCATAAATCGGTTAGGATTTCATGGATGCAATGGCGGATGTTGATCGCCAACGGGGAAATTTCGACATGGGTTAAAACGATATTACACCACACTTCGGACTTCTTTTATAAAATATCTTGCGATCACTTCGAGTATAGTTATTCACCAGCCTTTCTGCACCAAGTTTTCTAACAAATTCTTGGTCATGAACGGAAGCGAAACAAACACATCAGGCAATATAATTTATTCAGTATTACAGTCTGAATTTACTTGGAACAGTAACACAGCCGGTGGATCAGTGATTTTGATCCTCTCCCTTGCTTTCAACAGCCTGACTTCATCTATCCTGCTTCGTAAGCGTGAACTGCTGCAGAACCCTTTCTGCATTTACATTGTCAACCTTCTTGTCGTCAACTTGCTGGCGTTCATCGTAAATGGGCCCGTGGGGATTGTGGCCGGTGGATATCAAGTGTGGTGGTTTGGGACAGCGTTCTGCGACATGTATCTGTATTGCCAGTATGTTCTGGGTTCGATGCCGTTGCTGTGCCATTTGCTGATTACGACCAATCGCATCTGGGCGGTTATGCGCCCCATTAGGTATAAACGTCTGCACACTAGGTGCCTCCTGTCGTAAGCCATAAGATTCTTTTCTGTTTTGCAACAAGCAGGTGCCGTACAAAATTAGATCTCGTTACGGACAGGTGCTGCGTTTTTGAAATTTTCAATAGTCTGCAAAGTTTTTATTGAACCCTATGTATTATAGTCGATCGAAAGGCTTTTCATTCGGACCTCGACTGGTGACTGACTGATCTGTTACATCGAGATTTCTCCCACATTACCACTTCCGTACAACGTAATCTCTCAACTGAGCATGCACTCGTGCAAGCTAATACAGGGAAACAATCGTTCTCGCTATAGTATTTATAAAAACTGCCTTTCTGACTTGTGAGTCAAAGGTATTCGTTTCAGTTTGGATGTACATTATAATGGTTAATGTTGTTTTAAAATGTTATTTTAACTTCTATTGTTGCTTTGTAAAGGTCGCGCTTCAACGTTTCGTTAACTTTGCAGGAAAACTGCCATAATCATCTGTCTAAATATGTGGATAGCCATCCACGTGATTATGTTACCAGGTGTCATCCTGATGAACCGATTCAGCCCGCTTCTTGTTGAAGAATACGGATGTCTGATAAATGTGGTCACCAGCGACAGCATAAAAGCCTGGAACGTCGCAACGGAAGTCATTCTAATCCTAGTCGATTTTCTCATTGTTGTGGCCTACCCATTCATCCTAGTCAGGCACCGGCAGCACCATAGAGTTCGACCGGGAGTATTACATAAGCATAGTGCGTCCTACGACAGAGCAGGAGACGACGACTATTCAAGAAAGTTGAAAAAGAAAACCGATCTTTTTTCTTTGTGCAGTTTCCGCATCGCGAAACGTTGAGCACGTGAGTCTGTCAATTACTGGACGTGAGCAACGGGAACTGCGGATAAAGAATCGGAAACGCCAGGATACCAACGCTTTCTGGGTGTTGACTTTATCCACGGGATCGGTGTTTCTCTTGCTGACGCCATGCCTGATCTATAACTGCATGATCAGCTTTGCGGATTATTATGATCCACAAATTTTTGGCACTTTGACAATAATTTATTGCTCGCAAGCTGTACTTGATCCCATACTCCTTACTCTAGCGCTTAGCGATTTGAGAAGCTTCCGAAACCAGCGACTAACGTGAAAAAAAATGAAACTTGTTCAGGTTAGAAACCAATACTCTGGCTGATCCTGAACGGTGCGGTATCATTTCTGCCTGGGAAGAAAACGGTGCGAGGGTAACAACAGCGCCAACTGCCAGTTTTTTCCGCCTAACGAAACTTCGAACGAAACTTTTCACAACTCTGTTCTAGTTGCGGTGTGTCTTCGAATGTGTACGTACATATTAGGATTTTTTATATCAGACGAATGCCAGCTGCCATCCGTCGACTTTATTGGTGGTTCTATGGGTGTCACCCATAAACCGCTCGTACGTTTGCAAAAAGTGAGACTGAGGTAAAAGAGAAAACTAATAATGGTACTACAAAGGCTAGCTTATTGTGCTTCAGTCACATATTTATACGGTATATCAAAATACGATGTGTAACCCCTTTTTATGGCCTTTCGCGGCCAACGGAGGCTTCGTAAGTCAACCATACCATAATCGCCAAGCTGTGTGACTGGAACAGAACAGACATGTTGCACTTTGCGCAACGTAATACCCCCTATACAAGAGAGCGTTACAATAAAAAACAAGTTTTTCGTGTCCTTTTGAATTTATAATATATCATTGTAGTAATGGGGTTAGTAGGGTTGTGGGCAAAGCTGTTATAGCCCTTTATGCTCAGTTATGATGTCTTTCAGTTCCTTCAGCATACTGCTCATGTTATGTTGCACCGCATGTAGTTCCTTCTGGAAAACGCTGCTCTTCAACAGAGTTTGCATATCTTTACCGGAATCCCAGGTTTGGTAGATGAGGAGAAAATACGTTAAAAGGATACCCAGAACCTAGCATTGCAAAGTTCACTAGGTAATACCGTTTATCATTGATCAACGTGTAAATCGCAACGTACCGTCACCAAATACTCCTTTGTAATTACGAAGAATCCGCCGGCTGATATCCCGTGGGTTGCCGTACCGTCGATCTCCATCAGAAACTTGTCAACGATGTGCTCGTCGTCCCCATCCAGCACCGCATCCTCCCTAAGTAGTTCCAGTTCCCTGCGAACACATTTCACCTAAAAATGAATGTTTCTTAACGAAGCGGTTTCAGGCGTTTCAAAGAAACAACAGCGCTGACCCTCTCGCTGCACAGAATAAACACGGATAACCGAATAGCCATAGTAAAAATCATCGTGCAGCTGCTGAGATAGCGGTATTGACTCCCAGCTTCTTGAACCTCTGCCCGTAATGTAAATTCCTCGATGGTTTCGTCAGGGTCCTGCTCCAGTGCTGCCTGCAACTTCCACGCGATGAAAGTGACACATTCGACCAGATCTTGCAAGCAGCTGTACAAAATCACAGCACCGAAGATGGAATTGGAGCTCCTTAGTAACCCCGTCCGATTCCGGTATTCTTTCAGCAGTCCCTTGTTGCCCTTCATACATCGCACGCGCTGTGCCACCTGTGCAAATCCTGTCGATATCTGGTAAGCTATAACAAGGATGAACATATGCGGCGCTGTAACAGAATGCGCTATGATTCCGTCAGCCACGGTATACAGCGCTCCTAACAATTCGTCATCACTCGAGAAGAACGAAAAATGTCCAGAGTACGAAGAATTAAAGATGGATTCTGCTAGGTACGGAGAAGTAGCCAAACTTTCAACTACAGTACCGGAGCTGTAAATGGTTACTCCTGTGCAGACGACAGTCCAAACTCCAGCGCTTACACAACCGACTGTACTTCGAAAAACTGTGCGTTCTGACGTCAGCTTACGAAGAAGCATCGCCACTTGTTTGCAGTGGACGATCATGTGGATATAAACAAATGGAACGTGGCAGGCGATTAGAATGCGCTGTACCAGGAGAATGATGCTGAAGAACTCCAGGCGAAGGATAGTATGGTACTCGATTAGAATGTAGAGGAGAATGTCCAAACCACCACAGGTTGTATTGAAAACACAAAGAATAATGGACCAAGTGAGCCATATCCATCCAAAACGCTCAGGTGTTGAGATGGAAGGAACGGGGAAGAATCCGGCTGCTCGCAGATACGCGGCATAAAGATACAATGAGAATGGAACGTTTGTCTGCGTTGCCAGCGTCGACTTATCCATTGTTGTACTCGTATCACGAAACTTCCTGCCGAGCGGCAACCGGTTCTGCGTTACAGGATTCTTTTGCCTATCATACCTTTATGTAATCAAAGCTGGTGGCTTTTAAATCAACCAAATTTCACACAGTAACTTTAATACCAGAATACGCTAGCTCTCAGATAACATGTACTTATCGGCATCATTTCAACGTGTCAACAGCAGAGCCTTCTGGTGGTGATAGGAAGCGCACCCTGTCGCGTTCTTGTATTTGCATTGGTCGGTAGTGTTTATGCCTGGGGGAATCATGCGAGAGCGTCCTGGGTATATTTGAATTCTCTGTACAATTGGTATATTTGAATTCTCTGTACAATTGTTTCAGTTTCCTGCATACTATTTTTTACCGTTAATCTTAACGGTTAGCAGTTTGCCTACGTGACTATTCTAATGTTAAACTAGTCGAAGCTGCTACGTGTATCAAACCCTTCGAAATTAACAGTCAGCACAATCAATAACGTTGCACAATAATCATCGCAACGCTCACGGAGTTGTATGTACATACGTACAAGGTCACGGGTGTGCAATTCGGCAAACTCTGCAAACCAACTTATGTCAGTGCACATTCCTTTCATCGTGGTGCGCATCATCGAGTGGCACTTGTAGAACACTTTCAAAGGTAAATGTGTGCTATTTCACTGGGAATTCCAGGCTGTATGTCTCTCTGGCTTTCCAAAATCGCTTAACCGGTGATTTGCGCCGAGTGCCCGTTAAATTTCATCATAATGCGGCTACTGTACAAACCAAGCAACGCAGACATTTCAGTCATGCGGGTAGCGCGGGGACGTTTGCCGGTATCCCATGGTGTTTGTGGCTCCGTTTAACAAGCTTGGTCAAGCCCCATGTCTGTCAGTTTTACGTCACAAGCTTACAAGCTCATCAACTTTATAAACTGGTTTGCTTTCTCCACGAAACTGAATCGGCAATTGATAAAAAACCATAAACCGTGCCGTGCTACTGGCCGCGAGCAGTTGTCGGCTGGCCAGTCCCAAGACTGCGGTGGTTGAAAACTCGTGTTTGGTAGAATACCTCATGTTCATTTGGTGACACTACTTTGATTTACTCTAGATCTTTTTCGATCACAACCGGTTTAGCCATGAAGAACACAAAATAGACCTGGTCTCTGCGCAGCATAAACTGTGCAGCTACGGACCACGGTTAATTCCGAATTCATATTTTCATGTCTGGGACCAACTTATGGAGATTTGAAGTGTGACATGATGCTACGACACCACCCCTCGAAACCTTAGTCAAACAAGAAGCCATAAGCCAATAACAGAAAGTCTATGAAGACTGTAAAATGTACGATAAACCTAAACTATAAAACTATGATTTCAAACTAACATGGTGCCAACATTCTAAGCGAGAAATCAGAATGAAAGAAACTAAGTTAACAGCCAAATGCCCGCTAATACGACGAGACGGCACAGACCGATGCAGCGTCTCTGGGTGAAAACTTGTGGACGAAACGACTGGATATCGGATGTATAGCTGTCTGGATTCGGTTGCTAAATGGATTTTTCCACAGGAATTGTCATGTTATGGAGCATGACGAGCACTTCTCTTTTGAACACGCTCTGGGCCTGAATCAGATCCGCCATGTCGTTCTTTTGATCGCGAGTCTGGTAGATCAGGATAAAAAATGAGAGGGTAGCTCCAACCACCTTGAAAACACATTGTGCTTCAGTTACATTCAAGTCAAAAAATGGCACGAGCACTTGTTCGTTACCGTGATAAGATATTCTTTCGAAACTGCAAAGAAACCAGCGGCCGAAAACGATGTGTTTTGTGACACGGAGATTTCTTGTTGGTATTTCGAACAGCAGGCTTCTAAAGCCGTATTCGGTTGCTCGGATCCCAGTGCTTCTAATGTACCGCTGATTTGTCGAATCTAGAAACAGCAGTCTCTTGAATTCTCCGAAACAGTATGATTTATTTCTGACCTGAGTGCTGCAGCCAATCAGGACAGCCGGTCTCAGCACAGCCATGATGATTCCAGTCAATCCAGTGGAAAGCATGTACGTCCGCACGTTGTTGTCGGCTTCCAGTCGGAACATAAAGTTCGCGTCGCCTTCGTCGCCACCTTTTTCTAGCTTAACCCGGAGATTAAAGGCAATAAAGGAGACAATGAATACCAAGTCTTTGACACAGTTGAACAGTATAAAGTAGCCAAAGATGCTGTTAAACTGGTCAACCACTCGGACAACCTTCCGGAACATTCCCATTAATTTAGACAGCTGACGACACTTTGCTTCCAGTTTCTCCTCTTGAGTGGTTTGCACTTTGGTAATTTCTTGGCGAATCTGTGCGAATGAGTGGTTGATGACTGTAGCAATCGTTAGCATAAACATATGCGGTGCCAGATTACTGTGGGTCAACAGCAAACTGCTGAGGATGCTAATAACAGCGGTGACCTTTCGAATGATATCTGGCGAGACCGTGTCATCCACGAAAGATCTGGTGGAGTCCATATATTCATACGCATCCTGGTACGCAACCACAGATACTATAGTCGTGCACAGTAAGATCCACAATAACGAGAAGATAACGAAGATTGCCGCAAAGCGAAGGCTAGGTCTCACTTGAGTCAGCATAGCATCGATACCGTTTAGCAGCTGTTGGATACGCTTGCTACAGGCGTTCATGCAGACGTAAGCGACAATGGAACCAACACCGAAGAACAACCGCTGAAGCAACTCGACGAGACTAAAGAACTCCATCTTAACGATGACGGACTGCGCGACCGTCATCCACATGTGTAGGTCATAGATTCCACAGAGCAGGACGATACCGATGTGAAGAATAGAATACGGCAGAAAGAAGCAGCTAAATGACTGCCCGGACCACAGATCTGACAGTGGATAAAAGCCGGTCAGTCGGAGATAGCTAAGGTACGGTCGGATTATCTGGATGAACTGGATGTTTCTTCGCTTCGACATCTTGAACACGGTCTGGCAAAATGCGACCACTGAGGAACTTACCAGTTAGTTTTGTGTTCCTTTGCCTCCGTGACTCCGTCTATAGTATCTTCACGCTGACAACGGTCGCTGTGATCTAATGATTGACTGTCAGACTTGCACGCCATATACACTGTACTAAATTCTCTGGAAATGTTCTGGCAGCGAGCCAGTCAGAATGATCGATGATGTAAGGTTAATATTGACTGTCTAGCTGACTTTCGATTTTCTGCTGATTACAGTGAAACTGGAGGATATGACGTAACAAAAGTAAGTATTGAGAAGGGCAGCGGTTCTACGGGAACCCGGAACTTGGTTTTAGTGCTAGCGCTGGTAATGGCTAGGCTCGCAGCTTCTTGATGTTTGTCCACTGTAAACATTTTTAGAATCCTCTAAACGTTCACTTACATCTCGCACGCACACAGGACTACAGCGGATTAATGAGTTAGCTCATGTTGGCAATCAGGCCAGTGAATAAACAAAATATCTTTATGGAAATGACAAAGCATTTTGACCATCATTCATGCGATTCTATGGTTGCGTTTTCACTAAGGTATGCTAACTTTATTAGAACATGTCATCTTCCGGTTGTACGTGCTGTAAGAACCTTGCGGCATTACTTTACAAAAAAAAAGTTACTTGTCTTGTTCCGGCATCTTGAACGCTTTGTGCCACAGGGAGAATATGGAGAAGCGTATTGGCTTGTTTTTTTCACATGGATTTACATTCGGCCTGATTGTCAACCTGACAGTAATGTCTGTGATCTAAAGGTCCTCTGTTAGACTTACACGTCAGACGCATTGCATTAAATCCAGTACAAGTTCAAGGGTTATGAGAGCGAGTCATCTCCAGAGATTGACTGTTTAGCAAACCTTCGCTTTTCTGCTGATTAGTGAAGAGGCACATATAAAGCAACCAATGAAAATGCTGACAACACCGGCGGTTCCATCGGGCCCTGAAACTTGACCCCAGTTCCGATTTTCATAATGCATGACGCTCGCACTTTCCTAATGTTTGTCGAATGGACATTTTTCGACCTTATCAAATATGTTTAGCATTTCTTCGTATGTTTCATATATATTATTTCGTATATTTCACATTCTCACGTGCATCTCAAACATCGTATGATTCGGGCGAGGAAAGTTCAGTGCAACAAGCAGTAGTTCCATGGGAACGCTTTACCTTTCTTCAAAGCAGGAAAACTGCCATGACTGTGGACTGTCTGCAATCGCCCTTCGCAGCGGGTTTCTGGCAGAAAATCGGAAAATTCTTCTTTAATTGGAAACGAATGGGTCAAACTTTCCTACGAAATTTGGAGACGAAGCCCTTTCCTTGTGCGTGTTGGTGGGCGTAATAGAACGCTGTAGCATCTGTGTGGCGAGTACTTGTCGCGAAATAACAGTGTAAAATAGCTGATGGTTTGAAAGCAGCTTCAACTGAACAGATTTTTTGGGAAATCGTTTGTGTTGTACCGAATATGGGTACCAGTTGCGAATTATGGGATGTTTTGGGTATCTCTACTCTGTAGCGGTTGTGAGTGTTTATGCGTGGCTATAGTCATTTCCAGTAATTATGGCAACAACAAAAACGTTTTGCCTATTGTTTCTGCTATTCTTAGGTTGCACGGTATAAGAAAATAATTTTGTTCTATGACGTTGTTTTGTAACAATGATAGACTCTTATCCACCATGTATATCCGGTAATGAATGAACGGTTGCTTGTGAGCGCCTGTACATACTGATGTTACACGGCTTTGATTCCCGCACCGTTTTGTGTCCGAAAGACTGCCGCGCCGTTCTGGATTCTTCAAAATGTTCCGCATTGAAGTAGTTCGCGACACTGCGGCGTTCAACGGCTCCCGCCACATCGTGCATGTATTCAAATCCCGGAAAGGGTTTCTTTTTCCCTCACGGCGCCAGCTTCTTCTTGAAGCTCCGTAAATCGCTCAGCGCTAAGGTGAGGAGAACGGGATCGAGTACAGCTTGCAAGCTATAAATTAGCGTTAAAGTTCCAAAAATCTGCGGATCATAATAATCGGCAAAGCTCATCATGCAGTTGTAGATCAGGCATGGCGTTAATAAGAGAAACACCGATCCCGTGGATAAGGTTAGCACCCAGAATGCGTTGGCGCTCTGCCGTTTCCGATTTTTATTCCGGCCTTCCCGTTGCTCCCGTCCAGTAATCGATAGACTTGCGTCCTCAACGTTTCGCGATGCGTTAACTACAGAAAGACAAAATATCAGCAACAGGGTACGAGTACAGTTTCTTTTTACTTTCTTGAACATGTTGCATGTTGAATACATTTACACCGCGACGTACGGAATGTTCCTGGACGGATTCTTTGGTGTTGCCGGTGTCTGACTAGGATGAATGGGTAGGCCAAAACAATGAGGAAATCCGCTAGGATGAGGATGACTTCCGTTGCGACGTTCCAGGCTTTTATGCCGTCGCTGGTGATCACGTTGATCAGACATCCATATTCTTCAAGTGGGAGAGCGCTGAATCGGTTCAAGACGACACCGGGTAACATAATCACATGGACGACTATCCACATACTTAGACAGATGATTACGGCAGTTTTCCTGAAAATTTAACGGACACGCTAAAGTGTGTCACGTACAAAATATAGACGTGTTTGAAACAACGTCAACCGCTTAATTTGTAGCAATAAAACCACTCCGTTACCACAATCAGTTTTTAGAACTTTTGTCAATATGTAACGAGGTATCTTTTTATATTACAAGCCACAGCGACGCTTCGCGTCGCCAGGCTTGGCTTCAAGTTTTTGCTGTGTGGTTGACTATTTTTGTACGCTTTATTTGAGGGTTGT
>JAQGAU010003816.1:0-12565 GCA_034698045.1 Paramacrobiotus richtersi
CTGACCTCCAGCCAATTTGCGCGCGACGGATCCCATTTGACACGGTGAAAACAACCAAAATGTACTCGTTATGCTTCGTTATTGTCACTACCCTCAGTCGTTAAGAGCTAATTGCAACGTTTTGTTGCTGTTAGTGTGCGTTTTTCCTTGAGCATAACTTGTACGTTGTGACCCTGTGTTACAGGCCACGATATTCTACAGCGATAAATGCCGGCAATAATGCGGCATGTTTTGCTTGCGGTAGTAATTATAAGCGGCACTTGATGTTTACATCCTTGCGGACACAGTGTTCCGCTATCAAACTTTGCCATATACCCCGACAAAGCAATTGTCATTATCAGGACAGGACAAAAAAGCCTGGTACTTCATTCGGCAGACTTGCAACATCTCTCAGCTAGACGTGTTTTTGTTCTTTAATATGTGATTGTGGAATACTGAACAGTGTAACAGTATGATATGTACTTCGACACAGGTGGTAGGATATGGCATATAATTTACGGATCACGAGATATTGCACCATTCCCCCCAATGCTTTTTCTGCAGGGGAAATCATATTAACGTGGGGGAAAATCACGCTTAGCCAAAACCAGTCTTCGACACGCCGCGCTTCTTGCACCTTGGAATCTGTCAAAACTGAATCACTTCGCATTCGCTTTCTCCCGGGTCAGTCTTGCTCCACGATGGACCAGAAGAAAGCGCAAAATTTGTTGAGCATTATGGTACCAAACAAGTGTTCTATCATGGTGGCTGAAGGAAATACGAAGCGATTCTCTTTAACATGGGCTGCTGGGCAAGAGCCAGAACCGTTGAACAGTTTCGTCCGTAGAAACACACGGTATCTACAAACGCCTCGAATATCCTTCAACAGCCATGAAACAGCACTTGTTCGGTATCATAATACTCACCAAATTTTGCGCTTTCTTTTGGTCCATCGTGGGGCAAGACTGACTCGGGAGAAAACGAACCCAAAGTGTTTGAGTTTTGACAGATCCCAAGGTGCAAGAAGCGTGGCGTGGCGAAGACTGGTTAAACTAATCATAATTAAAGCGTGGTGCATACCTACGGCTGCATGCATTTGCTTGACGTCTTACTGTTAGTAGAATTAACCACATCCATATTCCAATCAGGGCATTCATTATTTTTTTCTGAATTTTTTGCAAAACTTTCTGCGAAATAAACTGCAAAATGAAACAATTACATTAAGCCTAGAGTTCAAAGTTTGACGAATGTACATCTCCAATTATGCATATTAATTACGGTATGGTAGCTGTACCGGTACGCATCGAAGGCGACACTGCAATAACTGAAATGCAGCTCTATACGTACGTACCTAAAACTCACTAATTGTAATTGAAAGGATTTGGCATCTGTTCTTATGCACAGTTACATGTCATCGCTTTGATGAACTGCAGATGGGACAAAGCATAATATCTCCACAGTACACACATGCAGTATGCACAAGTAGTTATAGGTAATACAAAGCTTTTGACGAACAAAAGTGCATACCGGTACACGTACCGTATGTGTACCGGTTCATAGTTTGCTCAAGGACACGCAGAAGCACAGCAGCACTCGACGCGATCCATGGCCAGCGCAGGCGGTGGTCGTTGGCTTTTAATTAACCGGATATGCTAAACAGCATAATCGTCCAATTCTTGGGTATAATACGTTTTGATTGCCAAGAATAGCACTATCTCCGAGGACATTACAGCGCATTGTCGGCGGATCATTATACTGTATTGAAGATATTATCAGTAGCAGAGCGGTATGCTAATTGAGCAAGGGATGTTGATGCAAAGAATAACTAATCCCTGTCTGCTAATTGTTAGGGTGGGACAATATCGGACAATATCGGATCGCTGGCCATTGTAGCCTGATCAGCTTGCACCTTTGCAAGCTCTTTGCCGACCGCCACATATCTCGGCCAAGCATCTGGGCTTGTCGTGACTTTAGAATCGTCACAGCTCAAACAGAAAAGTATACCGTCGGAAAAGAGAAAGATGCAGATCGGCAACGATTGGGCCCGTGGTATCTGCAAATGAGCAAATTTAACTCAGTAGTACAGTATGTAAATAGCTGTCTGATACAGTGAAAGAACCGACTTGCCAGAATTAGTTGCGGGTAATGTACACATGTACCTTCAAAGAGTGCCTTTCGTTACACTTATGCTCTTTACCCGACCAAAGCAGCTTAACAAATCAGTATAGATTACAGTCTTTTACAGAACATGAAAAAGTCTGTAAATCGTGTACTTCCAAATTTTATTTCAACTGTGTACGAGCACTCTGTGACTGTTGCCAGCTGTCACTGCTGTGTTCCATGATACTAACGGAATACGTAATCATATTCGAACGATCATGGCACTGTGCAGTTGCCTGAATTATTCTATAAGACAGTATAGTAACAAAATTAAAAAGCGCATCGCTTCCGCAGCGCGTTTAGATGCTTTTCCAACGCCGGTTGGAAGACATTATTTGGTATTGTTCACACATCAGGGACTAGTGACTCAGGGTCTCAGAAGGCCATCTCTGTTTGCTGGTATAAATTATAGTTACAATATAATTATTTCTATTGTGCCGGAACCTGCGAAGCACAAGTTGTTAATCAAATTATTATGTTAATTCATTAAAAATCGGACTCCTAAATAATTTTTTTTATATCGTAGTCACACCTTTTGGATTGCGTCGGAAGTAGTGCAACAGGTGATTTCTAAGATTAGTCTTGCACTGGCAGGCGCACGTGCGAGGATCATAAATGTGCCTATTTCCGTACGCGTAGAAGTAATCCTTTCAATGAGGTATCAGTTTTTGGTACTGAATTGGTTGACATGCTAATGCTAGTTAACGGCCAAAGCGAAGATCTTTGATTTCTTCGATTTCTACATTCATTGAAAACAGTTTTTCGTCCGTCCGGTCGGTCACAGTATACCGGAAATATTGCTCAATAATACAGTTAAAGTGCGAGTCCTCGATCTGTGCTCAGCAAAAACGGTTTCGTGTCGACTTACCTCTGGTTATGGTACCGGAAACTTCAATAACACAACAGCTATACAGTACCGTAGTAAAGGGCGTGTCCTCTGTACTCCACAAAAATTGTCTTATTGCTCATCCCTTCGATTACGGTGCCGGAAGCATGAACACTACTTTCGGCGAGTTCCTGCTTTCCAGTGCCCGCACACAGCGAGTGCACATACATAGTATACTGCTACATTTCGTTTCTCTAACAGATGTCATTTAGAGCGGAAATAGGACAAAAAACCGTGTAATAACTTTAGGTACAATAAAAGCGAGTACATAGAACCATTGTAGAAACAGGACAACCGGAGAAATACAGCCAAAAATAATGATAATATTAATGCCGTTTAGCATGCGGAATACAGTCCAATACTGCAGGGTCCGGTCGTCAAGATATATAGGAAAGCACTTTCTTATTTTCCAACGTGTTGTGCGTTTAATTTAGAGAACAAAGCTATCTGGCTTTGTTTTCGTTAGCTAGATGCAGCCTTTTGCTTCATTGGTTCCCCCACAGAGGGTCCTGTTGGATCAAGTTCGTGAAATAAATGAACACACGTACTTTAGTTGATATATTAACGGACTCAATGCTAACCTCGAGTCCGTTGATAGTGTGTGGTCAAAATTCGAATCAGTGCAGCAATTTATTATGCAAATCAAAGTAGATGCGAAGAATCAACGCTGTGTTTGTGAAGTACACATATCCGATAGTAATATATATAACCGGTATGTATAATTGTGTATTTCCTCCGTTATGAAGAGATAAATTGATTGTCTGAGCATTATGTGGGTAATCTCCTTATCGCATTAGCGCAGCGAATTTGATGTGGATTCATTGAGTAAATCTGTGAAGAAGATAATGGGATTATCAGGTAAATCAGAGAATTCTCTTGCTAAGAGTGCCCAGCAGCAAGCTACATCTTGCCGGGTGGTCGGGATCCTCTTCCATTCTTTTCACGCAGTATTTTCCATTTCGCATTCTTCATGGGAAAGATTTGCAGGTACGGACTGTACGTATCTGCTCCACTGATGGTATAATATCTTATCTATATATAAACTATGTCAAGCTGCCAAACTCGTTCTCCGCTTTCGATCGTCGTACTGTATGTCAGTGACAGTTATAAAGTACTTAAGAACGTACAATTAAGTATTATACATAGATTAATTACCTACTTGCAGCAACTGGCAGCTACCGGAATTATATTCGGAGAAAAATTAACAAATAATTAATGTGAGATCGGCCTGCGCGAGTATTTCACATACGTATACGCATTGGATAGTGTCACAGTTGCATAGTGAATCAATAACGTAACTGATTATGTTCATATTTAATCGTAAATATTTTATATCAGTAACTGTTGTGGCTAACTGGTTATTTTCGGTGAGCATGAATAATTTGCACTCTCAACTCTACCGAAAACAAAAAAACTGTTCAGTGAACTATATTGTTGGGATAATTCATATACTCCAAACGATCACGAATATACGTATGTATCATTCTTTAGGAAATTTACCTGTTAGCACTGTATTAAGCACAATTCGGCAAGTTGTAACAGAACGTTGCCATTTTTTTTACTGAAACGCTGATGTTTGAATTTTCATACTTATTGATACAGATATTCGTATATGCATGATGTTAAGTATATGTGTACACTGATATCAAAATTCGCTAGCAGCAGTATGTAACTAGTAAACAATCAAGAAGCAGGAGAAAAAAATCTATACATATTTTACATCCAGTATCACCTCACGTACTGCATGTAAATAATCATAGTGCCGCGAGATTGCATCACACCATCGGTGGGAAAGCAGCTGCCGAATGGCTATCTCTTATCGGTCTTTTATACCGCCCGAATCAGATGTAAAGCAAACATTCATGCAGGGAACACTCTCACTTTATGATGGCTTATCTCTGAAGCAGTTTGTTTTGTTAGTTATCTCCTAGAAATTACCTGCTTTTCTGGGTGCTGAATTTATGCGACTGAAAACCAGCGCTACACTTCGTACTGCACTATATTACAGTATGTCTGTTTCTGGGTATGATACTACGGAAACGCTACATACAGTCCAATTTCGAACTAAACGTGATTTGGTTGTGAGCAAAATATTGTGCATACAGAAGTTACGACCGTCCTCTGGTTTTCCACGGTATTCCAGGCTGGCTTTGTGTAGTTGTTTATTTCTGCCGTGGATTAATTGATGAGTGGCTTGCTGACAACAAAACAGATTTCTGCGAGGTCGCCAATGTACCTTTTGTTCTCGCCTAGATTGCAGTGGCCGAATCAATCATTAACTAATTTTGGGCATCACCCGTTCAACCTTACATTTGACCACGAAGGATCTCAACTTCTGCATGCTAAAGTGTGATCAGAGGCTGCTTGTCGCATAAGGCCGAATTACGCTAGATTTCCAGTTTTGCTGGGAGAATTAACTGCGGTCACTGGATTACAGCGGTCGATGGGTGAAAATTAATCATCTAAATCTCGCTGTTGTAATGCGTATGCAGAAATCCCCTTTATGAGAACGACAATGAATTACCGACAAAAGCAGCAAACACTATCGCGACTTGGAATTGTCCATATCATTTTTGGTGGTTTGAACATACTTTTCCAAATAGCAGGTAACGATTTTAACAGCAATTTAGAATTTTATATTTATGACAGATTTAGCTGACAATCCTCAAAATTAATTAATTTGGTCAGGTTTTTTCGAAGCATTTTAAGTGCGCTATCTATACCACAACTGTTCGTTACCTACCTGTCCACCACATCAGGATACCTAGTACTTACTTAAGGGACATGTTGCACTGCATGGGCTGACTAAGTTCCGGTCCGGAACTGTTTGGACCGCCATTTAATTAGATAACATGCATGCGTAAAGCAGGTAGGGCAATAATATATTACACAAGTTGTACATGCACTACAAAAATTTGGAATAGCTAGTGAACTGGAAAACTTTACAGCCCAGTGCTTACAATTAGTGCAATTAACTGTACAGTGTATCTTTGTATCGATATCAGCCTGCAAAACGCCGCGTAATACCGCGTACGTTCACCATGGCTATTTTACGTACCTTGATGCCTCCTGGCTTGATGAATAAACCGGCAACAGGTAGAACTGCCAGTGTAACCGTTCAGCAACTTTAGTAAACTGTATAAAATTAACTGTTATGGTCTGGGAGACGCTGTCTTCGACGCATAGTCTATGTATGTGGACATAATTAAGTTTTTTCATTTGTTTCGAGTTACATCTAGGTTCTAGTCTGTGTCAGTTAAGGCCTCTAACAATCAAGCTTCGTTGTTGACATTAAAAGTTAAATAATAATCATAGCAATATTAGTGGCAAAGCCGGTACTCAAACAGCACACTCGAACAATTATTACCGTATAATAATTAAAGAGCTTAACTTGTGATTGTGCGCAGGACTCCTGTTGGTGCAGGAGCGGTACATGTATGTGACGGTCCTGCGCAATTACCATGTCTTCCTGGCGGCCGCCGGAATCTGGGCCGGCTTGGCCAGTTTCGTAACAGGCATCTGCGGGATCATCGGCAAGCGGAAGCTGGAACGCCGCTCGCTGCACAAATCCCCGCAGTACGTCGGCCGGGCCAGCATGCCGCGCACAGTGGAGGCCTTCTCCGCGGTAAGCACATTTGTCGGCAACACGCACGGTCGTCATATTCATACAGTATACGACGCGCGTCTTTGCAGCTCGCACTACGTTATTGCACGTGTCAGCCACTACGTACATGTTGTTTGTACTGCGCGACGAGCAAACACAAATGTTCAACAAAAGGCAGCGACACGGAAAAGTTTCAGTTTAAAGATAATCCAGTGTATCCGCAAAATAACATGCAGCAACATGTATAAAGATGCGCATAAAAACCCTCCAGAGAAATCTTTTATTCTGGTAGTAACCCTTAATAATTATCTGTAACGATATAAAATTTTTTTCGTCCCAGCAGTGCCACGATTAGGATTCGGTTTTGAATGCAGACACACTCAGTACTAAAATTGTGTTACTGCATGCCAGAAGCCCAAATTGTAAAGAAATATAAACGTAAATACTCAACAAAAGACGCGAAATAAATGCATGATTTGTCCCAGTTGGCAAGTGATGGCACTTACAGTTGCCAAAATAAACTGTCAACTGGGAATTGTTATCTTTACGCTTCAACGTTGAATCCGCTGTTGACGTGCCTTCCTCAGTTCTAATTAACAGCCACTTTCAATCAATCTCTTCGAGTAAACAACTGCCTGTTCACACCAACAATTAAGTTTCGCAAGCTGCGGAAAACAAAACGCTCAAGAATGGAATTATAACGATTCTTCTTGTCTTCGCTAACAGTCATTGTTTAGTTGACCATCATTTCCGCGGTGGTGACCCTCGCCCAGTTGGTGGTGCACGCCTACACGCTGTGGCTGCTAGTGAGGATCCTTGCCCTACAGTTGGGCTTCTACGAACTCACTTATCGGCTATACGTGGTCCTGCTAACCGCCCTGTACTCAATGATGCTGTTGACTGGCCTGATCAATCTGGTTGCGCATATTGTGGGCAGCGTCGCGGCCTGCTCCTTGATCAGCCGGATCAAACGCTCCAAGGACACGGAGGCGGAAGTCATGCGCCGGAGTGCACCACTGCTCGTCTACCAAAACAGCTACACTCCGCCGTCGAATGGAAGTACGCTACGGACCTACGAGCAGCAGCCTTCCCTAACTGAGGGCAGATCTACCGTCGGGTCGACAATGCACTCCCAGCTATCTAGCTCCTCGTCAACGAGATCCGTGCGCACACCGAGAAGTCCTTGATTACCGGACAATTCTAAATTCGTTGCAGTAACATCGAATTAAGTGCACCTTATTACTCCAGAAATCACCAAAGATTTCCTGATGTTACATGTTCTGGCGTTTAATTTATCGCGGTGGCCTGCATCATGCACTTTTCACTATTTGCAATCAAGATACGCGCCTGTTTACGTAGAAGATGCAGTACAGTGTACTGCGGCAGAAAACTGGACAATTAGTTGGTGCATCTTTTACTAAAACTTGCATAAGCATTTCACCGCTGCTGGCGGATGACTGCGTCTCTTGTACGAGTACAACTAAAGAGCGCTTTTTTAGATAGGATCTTTATTTAATAAGTAGTTCATTTTGTTTTCGGTACATCAGCCTTGACTTTCGAACCATCAAGGAATCGTTCAATAAACGGGACTGCATGTGCCACCTTAGATCGGCTGCATTGCTTTACCTGTACAGATGCGTTAAACAAAAAGGTTATATGGTTTCTCATGAAACATCTAATTCAGACATGAGCACGGTAATTAACTGAAAGCGCGAAACAACTCTACGACTAAATTGAGCAAATCTGAAGAATCACGGATCGTACACACACCTGTTTCGTCAATTACGTTGAAACACTTCGGAAGAAATAGGTCCTGTAAACGTTCTTATCTACAGTTGCATCCCGTAACGACAACCTTTCAAATAACAAAAGAATGTTGTAGGTAGTACAAGATGCGCGATATTGAACTAGTAACCGACAAGTTGAATTAAAAGACATGCAGATATGCGTGCAGACCATCTTCCAAAGGTTGCGATTGTCATACGTTGTCGCAGATAATTAAATAGCCGCGACAAGATACTTTTATATTAACCACAAAGTTCATAATTGATGAATTGTTATAGAGCCAGTGTTGGGTCAACACAGCGGGATAACCTCAAACACTAGCAGTGTCAACATTCCTATGATTTACTGCACAGTGAACACTCTGAGTCCCTTTAATCAGATGGCCATTGTATCAGTGATCGTAACTTCTCGCAGTGCACAATTATCTGTAAATGGCCAGATCATGTTGTTATTTATACAGACAAGCGATGCCATAAGTTGACTGTGGTACGGGCTTTCCGAATTTGCGGTTTAAGTTCAACATCACCCGAGAGTATTACCGTGACTACAGATCACACCTTGCCAGATTCTACGCGTTCCTGGTCTAGGAGCAGCCATGTGCACCGATAAGGCGAAAACAGTCTTTTGTCTGGGAATATGTGGATTGGTGCACGGTTGCTTGACCATAGCTACCAGTTCGTACGGTGAGTCGCGCTGCATAAACCACTGATAACTTGAGTTCAATCGCCAGGCTTCCGGGCGTGGTGGGAAGCGGTTTTCGATCACCACGATCTGGGTTACCTTGTGTTACGAGCCTCGTGTGCTCACTCCAACAAACCAAACGTGGATGTGTTGCAACTAGCAGAGTGTAGACCATTTCATTTCTCCAAGCTCATTTTATTGAACGGTTTGGCGGGGAATAAGCAGGATGCAATCGATTATTACCGCTTTGGCTGATTTCTCTTGAGTTTTATTATTGAACGCATCTAGGTCCCGCGGTCGTATTTAGCATACCTAAGTTCTAAACCACAAGCACGCCTTGCTACTGAAAATGGGAGTGCTATCTACTTAGATGTATAAAGCAAATGTAAATTAAAGCAGAGTAAATAAGTTTAATGTCCAATTTTATTACGAACAGGCTGAACGAATAGGTAACAACTTGCAGACTACAGAGTCGAGTCTGTAGGTTGGTTACATCGTTGTAATCTCCTTCTTTTTGGCAGTGTTCAGCTACTCATGGAAGCAAAGCCGTAGCCTGGAGTTTGCTGTAACGGTGGTGGCTCTGTGCACTGGTCTGGCCATGATCTGCTCCAACATTACCAATTTGAGTCACGGTTACCGCATTCGCCAAATGGCTCTCTTCCAGAGAGAGACAACCGACGGAAGGAAGCCCTTTCGGCACCTGCCCTTGGCGCTAATGGTCATCAACGAGATTGCAGCGGCACTCAATCTGGCGATGGGCGTGTTGGCCTTTTTCCTGGCTCACTCCTTTTACATTCCTCAAGAATTCTCCACAGTTGTACGTACAACCACTTAACTGTCTCCACTGGTAAAAAGCGAAGCCGGTGTGTTCGATCCTCGCAAGTATGTTGGTCCAAAACTCTTGCCGTTGCATCCGGGTTTCTGAATTCGGTGCGGTGCACCAATGATGCTTCAATTAGTCTCACCTTAAGCATTGTGGCATCTCACTTCATCCAGACGAGTATAAGTTTTGCTAAAAAATCCGCATGCCAGCTTTTTTTCTTATAACCGTAAGTTGGTAACGCACCGGTTTTATCGATAGCACCACGTTAACTTTTCATAGATTGATCCGGACGGAATGATCCACATGTCCCGCGACGAATACGTGTTCAACGGGTCCCTCGGCATGGTGGTGGTGGCTATTATTGGACTGACCTTCAGCTCAGCCGTGGCCGGATTAGCGCTAGCTATTCAACGTCATCCTCAGCAGACAATCGCTGCCATTTCCGGAATAGCTTACCATCCACCCACCACTGCCTGAACAGCAAACCGCACATTTCTATTTTAACGGACTACCGTAATCACTTTTCAAACGGTATAGCTACAGGATTGCCTTCACGTGCGATAGTTTCCGAACCTATACTCTGAATGCAATAAAAACCGCGTACATTTATATGATCCCTTACCACTGCCTTCCAGTGCAGGGATTTCTTTTGTACTTTCCCTTCAGATCTTTTGGTTCGCACTCTAAACGCGAGTGTTCTTGAACTGACTGCAAGCGAATAAGATTAAAGACCTGTGTCGCTGGCGCCCATTGATCCGGCCGACCTAACTGCCCAGTTGAGCGGACCAGTATAATGGCAAATGAGTTTATTTGTAATTAAAACGATGCAAAAGAACTTCTTACAGCTTGTATAGTTCTTCTGTCAAAATCTTTGCCTACATAAATCGCAAGTACGCATGAAAAAACTGCTAGTTTGCGCGATCACAATGCGTTCGCGCATGCGCAACTCAAGATGCTGACCCGCAACCCCGCGACGCTGGAAAACCTTCTTCGCCGGCATACAACCGGCCATAAACATTTCCTGTCGTGGAGGCTGTTACCATTTCGAGCTCTACATAATATGTCTAAGTGCCACCCGTTGCAGACTTGCAGTGATCGGTTACGTGGTCAGCTCAGCGTTTTTTCTTCTTTTATTTTCGGAAGAACTGCTGGCCACTTCGTCAAAAAACCGGAGCGAGTACCGTAGATTGGGGAAAACGGCAATTAGCTAATTCCTAAATTCCAAGCCATGAAGCATAACGTTAGATTGTACATACACCTATTGCTCCATGAGCCTACATCTGCATGTAGCCATTGTCGCCATCGCTTTGTTTAGAAGCGAGCGTATGCCTACACCTACCGGAAACGGACCAAGCAGCATCTCTACAAGACACTGTACTGTATGTAGAGTCAATAAGCACGTCGCTACATACAAAAACTTATTTGGCTCATGATAAACTATCGTCCCTGGAAGTTCGATTATGTTTTTTTAGGAAATGGAAGTACTACTTGCATGCTAAACATGCAGCGCTTACAGTTAACAACAGATGAGTGAATGATACTATTCTGCGTCCCTTGTGTAATGCGCTGCGGGGGTCTTGCCAGAGCCAGCCGGCTTTTTTCATGATGAAGATGGCAAGGACCCAAAGGGGGACGCAGAGTGTTTAATATGAATCTTCAGCTGGCTTTTTTAAAGAGTCGGTAAGAAATTGTTGTTGAGGACGGGACCTAATATGTCCATCTACTTTTTGTTTCACACTCACACAGTTAGAGGTTGGAATTTTTTAGTCATGCTTGGTAATGCCAGTCTAACTTCAGCCACTGTTCCCTTGCGCGCTAATCTGGAAACGCATTTTTCGTAATTGTCGAATGTGTATGGTGGCATGCGCGAGATTAATTCTGCTTTCCAGGCGACTGCCAGTTAATATCTAGAAACAACAGATCGAAATTTATTCCAACTAGTACATAGTGTTGCAACGATACTGCGGTCAAGATGCATCGATATATATGGCCAAGAGTGAACAACTTTACCGAAGACTACGAAGTGAAAGGTTCTACGCTAACCGAAGAAACCTTACCTTGAGCCATTCTGAGCAGTGTTTTGATGGCTTTTAGTCTGGTCAGTACAGCTTTTAGTCTGTTTTGTGTCTCGTAATTATTTATCCGTTACCTCGCGGAGCTCGACTTAATCCTGGGTGCAACTGGACGCTATGTACCAATAAATACACAAACAAACTGCATGCGGAACGCGAAAGGATAATGATTCGTGCCATGTGTGCGGATGTTAAACTGTCTGGACGACCATACGCATGCGCAGTAAATTTAGAAACCGCTACCATCATTTTTACTATAACACAATTCTGACTAAAGTACAGCTTCACGGCGCATTGACAATTGCGAATGCTCTTTAAGTTTACCCTGCAGTTCCCTTAAATTATAATACAGTTTTATCATGGTTATGACATGTTGTTGTGAGGTTCATCCAGAAAATCCCGAATTACTATGCTGGCTAACGCCACACCCAGAATCATAGAATGATGGGCTGCCCTCTGATCGGCACGCAGAATGAAAGCAAGAAGCGTGTTGTTACTAGCTGGTTTGGCATGCTAATCCGAACGTGATTGCAGTTGAGCAAGTGAAAACAGTTGGACAAGTCGTCATTACGGAA
>JAQGAU010003817.1:0-12565 GCA_034698045.1 Paramacrobiotus richtersi
GGCCGGCTTGGTCGGGGCCACGGAGCCAGAAATAGGGACAATGTAGCGTGTCGAAGTGCTGCAGCATCCAGTTGCTACGAACAGAATCAACATTTAAAACTGATGTAAAAAGCAAAGGTTTGCGCTTAGGGTTTCATAAAGGTTGCTTACCGTTGGCTGCGGTCGCAAATGCGACGATCAAAGCAAGAGCGGCGATCAGTTTCATAATGGCAGACGGGGAAGAGACTCAAGAGCAAGATCGAAATGTCGGCAGAATACAGACTGGAAGATTTTCAGGACAAATGTTTCTTCTGCTTTGCTCAAGTTGCGAAGGAGACGTGTTATACTTATAGTCCCGGCCGTTTCTATAGCCACATTAACTGATCTATTAACGACGTTTCAGGTGGCGGTTTTGTGGTTCTTAGGCCGTTTTTGAGATGATTTTTCATGGCATTGCTGTTGTGGAAGAGCAGTCCCAGTGGCGACGGAGAAGTGAAATTGCCGATATTAATACCGTATACATCTTTTACGAGTGAGTTGATAAGAAAATTGGACAACTGCATTGCCGTACTTTACCACTGACCAAGCTTAAAATTTAATGCGGGTTGTTTTATGGGAAAACTACTGCTTCGAGAGAACCAGCACAATGATTTCTTACCAAATAGTACTAAACTGTTTTATCTCGATAATGCTCAAGCCGTACAATTCCGCACATGATTAGACAAAGCTTTTCGCAAGAAACAGGAGCTACAAGTTAAGAGCTTCGAATTACAAGACAGAGAAACTGTTCTCGAGCATCACGGTTATCGTACATCCGAGCTTGATCAGCATCATGTTCAGCCGTACTCAACCAAGTCAAGGATCGAACGCAGAATTATTAGTACGTTATTCGGCAATGGCCCAGAAATAATGTTGACACAATAATAATTCCAAATTATTTATATATGGCCGGTTTTGTAAACGTTTATTTTTTCTGACACATTGTTTCACATGTAATTACGTATCGGATTCTGCTTGTGTTCGTCTGGTACACTGGTTGTAATGTGCATTTCGGTGGTATTTTTGCTATTTTGCATATCTTTTTCCGGTATATTGTGCATAGATCTTGCCCATATTCTACTCATGTACATATTCTGTGGCAAAGTATAAAATGAAATGAAAAACTACAATAAACAAGCTAAACTAAAACAAACCATGGAAGTATAATACAAGTGAAACAATACGAAATTATCGGCGGAATACACAGACTCAATACACAGAGAATACGGAACCAGTTATGGAAATATAATAATAGTATTATTCTACCACAGAAAACAAACGAAATAAGGGACTACTAGGTACAAGCAAAAAACGGGCAAATGCAGTGCTGAAAGTGAAATATTACATGTTTCGGCACTGTATTTGGGGTACCAAACGAATCAGCCACATTCCGTGCCTGCAGAGACGGGAAGCTTGCAGTCGCTTGTTTATGTCAGTACGCACAAAGCCCATAATATATGACTTGTGATGATGAAAAGCGGCGGCGATAAATATTCGTTAATTCATCGCACAAAAAACCTGTCCTCTGCAGTTCGGGTAACACCTCTCCCATTCGGTCCGGAATTTTAGTGCTCAACATCCTAAGTTGCCACCCACAGTTGCTGGGTTAAGGCTTAGGAAAACATAAACAACATTTGCGAATGTTATCATATCTGTAACTCTTGTACACAGTCTGTATAACTCTTTATATAGTTTGTATGTGGCATGACCGTAGTCTTGCTATAGTATTAGCCATACGCAGCGTTTCATTCGAGATCCGTTCCCTTGTTTCTTAAAGGAACGCGTAATGTTCGTGTATGATATATATTTTATTTCCTTTAGCTTGTAAAACTTGTGGTGTTTGGCATCAAGAAGCAGTTGTGCTGATTAGAGTCACTGATAAATGTTGTTTTTCAGAATTGGAAAAGGTCGATCAACTGGTTTTATTTCAGCGTGTATATAAAGATAATGCATATGCGTGGTAAGGTGTAACTTCCAGCTGATTCTGGTAAATATTCCCTCACTGTGCCACCGTTACAGCTGGGACAGGTTGCTCATTTAGAAACTGTGACAGTAGCACGTAACCGGGAGGCAGCTAAGAAGAATCACTACGAGTTTGTACTAGCTCCATATCTTTTTCTACCGGTCGTCCGCGAAACCCTTGGAATCTTTGGGGAATCCACAAAAGAGCTTTTTAACTTTTTAGGTCGTAAAATTGTCGAAAAATCAGGCGAGTCACGTGTTAAGCCGCATTTTTGAAATAGCGTTTTTCTGTTGCTGTCGTTAGAGGAACCGCGACAGCGGTGTTGGGTACATTGCCACGTACTAAGGCTGTTTGGACTGATAAGACTGGTGTTGGTTGTTTCGGTCTCAGTTTTTAGTGCTGATAATTTATAACTGCAGTAGTTAATTTAGCGCCAGCTTCGTTGTATCACATTCTCCATAAAAAAAGTTCCTTTGTCAGTTAAGCACTGCAAAGCTCAGCAGCTGAATGTGATGAGATCAAATAATAAAGTGTGCAAAATAAGAAAGTTTCCTTTGTTCATTTGATTTGGCATTTGTTGTTGAATGTTGAGTATATTCTTTTTCGTTATGTTTCCGTTAGTCTTTGCAGCAACAAATAATCGCCAGATGCAAATCTGTGATTACAAACCTTTTCTCCACAGAACTGCGGATTTTTTATTGGGGTGGTTGCGGTTAACCGCAGGGTATTGAATTGACCGACGGCGGTAGAAACGATAGAATTGTGCGTTGGTTTACTAGCTTGTTGGGTTGATTAATCCTTTATGCGGTCCCGATGTGTCAAGCGCAAAAGTTAATAATAATTTGATAAACGACGCTGACCAGACAAATGGACATGACAGCTAGGTAATGGCAGTTCATCGGCTGGCGCTGCAGACGTCCAAGCAGGTTTTCAGCTATAAACGTGGTCAGTTCAGAGCAGGTTCAGTGAAATTGATCAACGTGTTTTGCTTGTTTGCCCCTTTTTGGCTCAGATCTGCAGACGACAGTAGACTTGATCATTTCATTCCGAATAATGCTGGATTCTTAATGTGCTGACCAGTTCAGCTGGCGATCATGGCAAAATAGCCGGAGGCGGTTTTTTTGCTCTGATTGCTTGGTTATACAGTTAATACTGAATTATACACACGTCTTATTTTGTGGTTTGTGGTTAACCGCAGAGTACTGAACTACTGACAGCGGCTACGTGTATGTCTATATGCATTCATTAATAAGGTTGATGGAAGAAGAAATGTGCGTTGTTGGTAACAATAAACAAACTGCTTCAAAGAAATGGTATGAGGAATCATGAACAACCGACCTTATAAACGGTAAAAAAAAGATTTAAAGCGTGGTTTTTTCGCTGCTTAGTATGATACGTAATTATCTTCTGATGTGACTTTATGCAATCTTATAAGATTGCAAAGCTTTGCAATCAAAGCGTCTAATTAGTGTTTATTATACAATTTTTGCAGCTTTGAAAGGTCAATTTGACCAAGTATGCAATCAACTTGTAAGGATGTAACCGGGTCACGCGGGGCATTTCGGTACAGTATCTGTACATGCGTTGAGCGTATGGTATACCGAAGATATTTGCCGACACATTTGCACATTTCTGGTCGTATTGTGTTACTATCCCAAAAATCCTGCTTACGGTTCTTCTGCTTTCGGAATTTACTTGCTGTTTATTGTTTGTATTAGCCAGATTAGTCTTTTAACGCGTGTCATACTACGGTACAGCAATAAACACGTCTTTACAGTTGCCTATTACTTGATGTTAGGAGCTAGGTAATATTCAGTGATCGATTGTTTCGCAAAACCCGGGATAAAAAATATAGTTTGCAAGTGTGCTTACTACAAAACCTTTTTATGCGCTTTTTAATTTCGCTGAGAAAATCACACCAAAAAGATTGTTTGCATCATGGTGTCGAATGTTACGCAACACAAAATACGGAACAACAAAAACTTTCTGAGTGTCGCTAACGACTGTTTATGCACGAATGATTAGTACCGACGTGGAAAAGACGCGCCGAGCGAAATACACAACATGTCTATGTTACTTTAGCTTAATAATAAGCCTTAGCGGTGGTGGTAGCAGCCGTCGTAGTGGTAGTAACGGGATCAGGAATGTTAATGGTGGTGATGTTACCAGCCTCGAGGATCCCCGTCAGGCCGTTGGAGAGCGTCTTGGTGCCGGCCAGACAGGCGGCAGCGTCGCCGGCAGCAATGATCTTTCGCGCAGCGGCGATGCCGTCGTTGAGGTCCTGCACATACTTTTGGTACTTGCCAGGAGGAGGAGCAGGTGCATACCCGGATCCACCGCCCATAGTGGCGGTGGGGGCATTGCCCAGAGCGGTCAGGGTCAGACCGAACCGTTGGAGCGTGTACTGGGAAAGAGCTGCAAAAACGGCAAAAAATCAATACAGTTTGAAAAGCCACGAGTAAAACATGCAAAACTAGAACGTTTGTACATCTAAGCTGTAACTGCGTATTACCTAGTTTTAGAGCAGTTAATACTAGCTGTGAATGTTAGTTTCCTTTTCTAGCCAATCAGCGATTAAGATCTAGTTAAAGCAATTTATACATACCTGCGCCGGTAAGAGCGTTACAGTCGGTTCCGGGAACGGGGACACTGGCTTTTGCCTGGATGTTCTTCAGGTCGAAATCAACACGGGTGTTGACACCGATGCACTCATCTCCAGTGGGACTACCCACGCCCTTTGCTAGATTCTCCAGCCAGGTGTTGTCGGCCGTAATGGTCACCAACAACTGCGTGAAGAAATCGAGATCCTCAAACTTCTTGCACGCACTCCCGCTTTGAGCCGCTTTGGCGATCTGAGCAGCCTTGACCTCGGCTTCAGCCAAATCCGCCAACAGGACCCGGTATAAATCTAGAAAATTAGGCAATTGTTATCCATACTCGTAATTAACATCTTCATTTGATTGCTGAAACCGTACCATCTCCAGTCTCGGTATGCTTAATGGCCTGCGGAACGCAGTCGGCATGAATGCCGGCAAGAAAACCCGCGATGATCAGCAAGCAAAAAGTAGCCATTTCACCGCAATGTAAGTTTTACACAGTCCAGCAGCAGAAACACGAGAGCAATGTTCTGAGCCGCGTCTGATTCTTAGGTTTTATACAAGTCCGATGGTCACAATCTCGTTAAGCGACAAAGCCTGTCTGACTTCTGCTCAGGTTTGATTTACTGTACTGAATTAGTGGTTTAAGAAATTTCGATGCGGTTTTCCGCCGCGTCAGTCTGATATGATAAATGGCTGCTGACCAGACTGATGGACGTGACAGGTAGCCGCAGTGCATTGATCACGCTGCGGTTGTCCGAGGAGTCGGTGAAGTAGCATAACAAGTAAACCGGTTGCTAAAGGAGATTGGTCTGCGCTGTCCATTGCCACCCGATTCCGAGGCTAGACGAGAATGATCAGTAAATTGTTCCTTTCGTCGAAAAGCAGCAATTTTTAAGTGTCTTCAACGGCTTCTGATCTGTATTCTGTAGCAAACAGCCAGTAGCGATAACTTGCTTATCATTTAGGGCAAAAAGTTGTTGAGCTGGTTGAAAGTGAATTTTATACAGGTATCGTTGTTTTGGTAAAGGTCACTATGTGTGATTATATGGAAAGCACTCCGATGGGGGTCGTGTTGATGGTTATTAATTTCATTATGCAGTCTAATAAACCATGATCACCATTTCAAAGAAGTCTGAGTAATTTACGTCTCGTCAGGATAACACGAAGTCGGTTTCCGGCTTTACAGTGAACTTTGAGAGTTTTTCTGTTATATATCATTAATCAGAGTTCAAAACTCTGGGTCCCCTAACTGCAAACACGCCCGGTCTTTCGGACTGCAACATTTTTAATTTCGCTCTACAAAAGATTCTTAGTACTTTTCTTGCTTTTGCCACAGAACGTAAGAAAATGACAACACGATACTCCAAACAGTTAAAAAACGGCCACACAACGTGGCAAAAGTGACACAGTCGGTTTAATGACAAAGTCGGTCAGAGTTAACCCTGTGAAACGGAGGTGACGCCACCGGCCTCGAGGATCCCCTTGAGAGCGTTGGCCAGCTTGTCTTTGGTGGTGGCCACGCAGTTGGCAGCGTCATTAGCATCGATGACCTTTCGTACAGCGGCAATACCGTCATTCAGGTTCTTCACATATGTCGCCCACTTGCCGGAACCACTGAGGCAACTCTGGGCGTTGTTCAAAGCGGTCAGGGTCAGACCAAACCTCTGGAGAGTGTACTGGGAAAGAGCTGAAAAGGACGCACAATATCAACATAATCCAAAAGGATATGTACAGAATGCACGTGACAATGACGCTGTCAAAGCTTACGAATGTGTCTTTTAGTTGACTAATTCACCAATCTTGAGCATACATATTGTGCTGATTAAGTTGTTCAGCAGACTTTTTTTCCTAATCGGTTATGCTAATTTTGTGACCCAATGTGTACAAACCTGAGCCGGTGAGGGCGTTGCAGTCGCTTCCAGGAACGGGGACATTGGCTTTGGCCTGGATGCTCTTCACATCAAAGTCAATGCGGGTGTTGACGCCGACACACTCGTCTCCAGTGGGACTGCTCTGGCCGTTCATCATCTTCTCCAGCCACATGTTATCGGCCGTAATGGTGACAATCAGCTGCGTAAAAAAGTCCAGCTTACTGAACTGTGTGCAGCCACCGGCGCTCTGAGCCGCCGCGGAGATCTGGCCCGCCTTGACCTCAACATCAGCCAAATCCTTCAGCAGGGCACGGCACAGATCTACATAAAATTACCGTTATTACCGGTAAATGTTTGAAGTTTAGTATCCTGGAGTATCATCCTTACCATCTCCAGTCTCGGTGTGCATCATGGCTTGCGGAACACATTGCGCACTGATGCCGGCAACAAACGCCGCAAAGACCACCAGACAGAAAGACTTTGCCATTTTACTGAAACTCAAGCTCAACACTGTTCAGTAGCAAAAATACCGAAACAAGGTTCAAAGCAGCTTCTGCGTTCTAGCTTTTATACACGTCCGACGTTCACAATCTCGTTAAACGACAAAGCCTGTCTGACTTCTGCGCAGGTTTGATTTACTGTACTGAATTAGTGGTTTAAGAAATTTTGATGCGGTTGTGCTGCGTCAGTCTTTAATGATAAATTGCTGCTGACCAGACTGATGGACGTGACAGGTAGCGGCAGTGCATTGATCACGCTGCGGTTGTCCGAGCAGGTTCCGAACAGTCGACGAAGTACATATCATGTTGCTTGGTCACGTCGCTAAAAGAGATTGGTCTGCATTCTGCAACGCCCATTTGCACTGGATCCAGAAGTTAGCACTTGAATTGATACATTCTCCCTTCGTTGATGCTGTTTCTCTCGTTCCATTGCCAGCTCAGCTGTATGTTGCTGCTCGTGAAGATATCTTGCTTATTATAAGTGCAGCAAGCTGTTGAGTGTTGTGCTCGTTGGCCGTAAAATTCATAAAAATTTTGTTATTTCGGTAAAAATATTTTAAAACACTGATAGCTGCGCACTGCTAGGACACGCCTGTTTATAAGATGTATATCTGCTCTTATCGTTCTGTAAAGAGCTTTTGACTAAGAGGTTCTGAACAATTCTCAGTAAATCAGTTTGTCCATTGTCCCTTACGATCGATCACGATGTGAGCTTAATTAATCCTATTTCTGTGTTCATTTAGTTACGTATACTGTACACGTATGTGTGTACTCACCTTTCTGTAGTCATTTGACAACGGAAGACAAATGTACAGTAAACCCTGTCGATAATGTACATCTCCAAGATTTTTGGAACGTTATTCAAAGATGAACGCCATAAAAAGGAACTGCTGCTTCGGGGGCACTAATATATTTAGGGGGTCGAGAGTTTGTTATGACACTATGGTACAAACGTTAGCATATTGAAAAAGTGATACAGAGTCTTATTGGTTAACTTTTTAGCAACGTTATCACAAGTTCCACACTCAGTATTCGCAATTTCAGCTGTGCGTTTTTAGTAGGAAACTCTAGGCGCTTGCATTTTTCTTCCATTGTCGAAAGAATGGTTTCAGTATCCATGTAGCAAGGAAGCAACGGTGTAGACAGGCTATGCGAAAATTTCTCATTAAACCAACAGGTCTGTGTGTACATGTATGTTAACTCAGGTTTAATCGACCGAAGCGGAGCGAAGGTCCTCTATACTCAGCTCAAATGGATTTCGATGTCTGTCTGTCCTTCCGTCTGTCGGTCGGTCGGTTAGTTTTTTTATTTATTTATTTATGTATTTTTCAATAAGATATGATATTTGTTCTTATTGTTATTTACTCACTTTTTTCATTATTGATTGATTTATTTATTTTTGAGTATTGGAATTTATTTCTTACTGAAGTTTACTATTTCCTTAAAATCTATTATTTTTTTAACTTTATTTTTTTAAACGTAATATTTACTATTACTTCAATGCTAAATTTTTATATATTTTTATTTATTCGGTGCGATATTTCTTTATTTATATTTATTAAAGCGCAGTCAAGCTTGTGCAAATATTGCAAATATTACTGTTTAGGTTTCTGTATTGGGGAAGGTTATTTAGGTTTTCGAAAGTCAGCGAAAGTTGTTTTCACCGGAAGAAAGCTGTTTTTCAGATTTAAAAAGAGTATTTCTCGTAAATGGCCTCTTACCGTTCGGATAACCACCGCACACATGATACATATCCCCGTGCGAAGCGCCCTAGAGCTAATAGGTAGTTGAAAACCATTCGTGGTGAATTTGCGAGCAAAACAACCTTTTTGTTGTGAAACAGGGGGCATGCCCACTATGTTAAAAAATATGCCCTCCCCCTCGTCGAATTTTATTGTCAAAAATTAACAAAGCAAGACATTTTCTTAATCAGACCGGTAAATACCAGTTTTGGCTCAAAATTCGTAGTTCTTCTGGTGCCGTACGGACTTCCTTCGCTTCGGTCATTCAGTGCCCGCAATCAGCGAGTGCACTTTCCTAGTATAACATACATACAAGTAAATCCTCTTGTCGTTCCACGAAAAGATACTATCGCTATAAGAAAGGTCCCCCCGCCCTTTCCCTACGGTATAGTATGCGAACGATTTGGTTCCTGAACATAACATAAACGAGAATGGTACAACAAGGTAAGACACCAAGTAACAACAGGTTTTACTGTATGTACATGTGACCCTTACTACCTTACATTTACGAGCTTCTTCTGACTGGGTCACCTGTACGCCAGACTGTACATGCACGTGTTCAACTTAAAACGCTACAAATAACCAACAAATGTCGTTTTTATGTGTTTAAAACCTCCCTGAAATATCCATCTTCTCCACGGAAAAAGTGCAGTAGCTGTGTAGAAAAAACACACAATAAGTGATAGTTTCGATGGGGAACGCGTATGAAGTTTTATTTGAACCAAGCCTTCAGATGTGCGTCTATAAAGGTTTGCGTGTATATCTACGTTTTAAGGATCGAGGTACTCCTGAAGATAGCAGTACTCTATCCATCCATATCCATAAAAGAATGTCTGGTCTGAAGATTAAAGATAGAACATTTATATTTCGTTACTCCTTCTACAAAAGACGAAATAACTACGAAGTGCTAAAGTAGGCAGACAAATAAGTCTGCGTGTAATAATGCCGTGTATAACAAATTACGGAAAGCACCATGTGAGCTCGTTGGACGAACCGCGGTCTTTCATTGAATCTGTTCGTGTTATGCATAATGCACTTGTTGACTTCCGTATCTGTTAACATGAATAGCTGCGGCAAGTATAAGAATTTTCGTGCAACGGAACCTTCTTTTTCATCTGGCTTTGTACCAACTTGTCTCCCTTACACGGATGTTTACCTTGTGGTAAAGGATTTCCTCATTCTTTGGGCTAATACGCCGAGCGCACTGCAATGCGCAGACGGCAGATTAGAATGCGCTACCGCTAAAGCAAGACGGCAAAATTGCCGTCTCGCTTCTTTCTTTCCGGGTGAGATCCCGTGCATGTTGTACAGCACCATCGCAATAAAGTGCCCTTTATTGGTACTGTTCTTGGTCTTTCTATTATGGCGGCCGATTGTACCCATTTTCCTTTGATTAGCCCGTGCGGTCTTGAAGAATAGAGGCCCAGAGTGCAGGAGCAGGAGATGCGGAATCTCGTCACTTGGAGGAAGAAGGATGCAGCCACCGAGTGCCAGCTCATCCCTACCACGGAAGAGTAGAGATTCTGCCCATGAGCCACTGGCATCCGGCTGCATCCCTCAAACGTATCTACATCTATTGCCTCCTTTTTACACCATTTAAAACCCCTGTACATCCCTACGTCCCTTCACATCCATACACATCCTTAACTTCCCACACTTCCCCAACATCCCCACACATCTCCGCATATGTATGCACATTCCCGACCTCTCCACATATATCAGCACATCGGGGATGTGTGGGAAGGTCAAGGATGAGTAGGGATGTGCTGACATATGTGGGGATGTGTAGGGATATGTAAGGGACGTAGGGATGTACATCCCCGGAATCATCAGGGGTTTTAAATGGTGCGAAAAACAGTGCAAAAGTCTGCTCAAACGCGGCCAACAACTCGTCTATTGAACCGAAGCCACTCGCTAGTAATTAAGAGAATAATGAAATTGTTTACTCTATATCTAATGAGATATAGAAACAATGCACTATTGTTCTCTTAATTACTAGCAAGTGGCTTCGATTGAACGCACCGAGGAATACTTCCCATCCCTTGAACCAAGTCAGAGAAGCCTCCAAAATGGCCAGCCGAAAGATATGTATTTTCGGTTTTTTTTTCAGGCTGCTGCCCCAAATCTCTGCGCATGGTCCGAAAACATGACCGACCGACTGGCCGACCATGACCTTTCCATACCCGAAAGTACTGCGCTCTACGCTCTACAGCGCCCTTTGCACCAAACGATAACATCCTCTGTGATCGATCAGCAGCGCTACGACCTGAGACGGTATCAAACATTCCCAATGTCGAAACATCGGAGCTACAGACTGTGTCTAACCTCCCGAGGACGATGAATTGAGCTTAAAATCTCGAAGACCTTGGATTCAACCAGCCCGGCTACAGATAGTAGAACTTCCCCCACGTACTTTGCTTTCACCCACTTTTGGTCGGAACAGGAACTGGGTACGGTATGTAGGAAAGGTACTTCAAGTATGACAGTTTTAGAAACAGTGGTAAGAATGGCAAGTAAGAGCAGGTACTAAAATCTGGGAACTGGAATGCGTAAATTAGTAAGGAACAGGAACATTTTTTGGGATGCAAAAAAACAAGACAGTAAGTTTTTTTCTAAAATGCTGCCGTGCGTCATATTAATTTTTACAGCAACCGAAACCACTTAATCTTTCCTAGTTCATAGCAGCAAGTGGATGCTAGGTGACGAGCATGGCTTGACTGGACGGTGGAGGATAACAGCAACGAACTGTTGTCTTGGCCATTTAGCGCGTCTTTAAAAGTGCAATAAACTGAGAAGCCACTAGCGCATGTACACGTATATATACAGTCTGTATATCGGTGCTCACATGCAGCTACGTGGAAATAAACTGTGATAATAATTGAATGAAACAGAGAAAGCGTTGTGTAAGACGAGGTACACTCCGACGTCACGTTTTTTACAACCAATGTTTGACATGTTTGATGATCAAAAATTTCACAAAAATACTTACGATTATTATACAGAATTCAGCTGCGGACAGGTTTAGTTTGCGTTTTATCTGGGTTTGTTTACTCTCTTGCTTGCACAGGCGTTGTATCGACTCCCAGTCGTGTAGTAACTGAAGTCTGGAACAGAAAGTAAAGCAAAATATGAGAGCGCCAGTAGGTGTACCGGAATGTGTGGAATGTGTTACCTAACACTTCTCATAAAACAATTACTGGGATTGTTTCCATCAGAACAACCACCTTAACAAATGTCTGCACATCTGCTGATTGTTAGGCAAAACAGCAGATGTTAATCAGTGTCAGGCAAAAGATATATTTGTAGTCCAGAGAATAACTAATGCGTAGAGAAGTATGGATCATACACATATCGTATACAGCATGCGATTCAGTATGTGTACCAGTCATATACGGCTCCATCCAAAATACGTACATTCCCGGCTCCATCCAAAAACATAATCCGCGCTTCGTACCAATTCGTTATACCGTATACGTACTAACTAGTGATACGTATCTGTTTCAGTGTTTAGGCACTATTTCGACCGCGCTTCCTCACCTTTTTAGAATCGTAATCCGTTTCGTATAATGAATAACAGCGATCAGACCGTTTTTTTAACACCATAGTTTCATTCAGCCCGCGTAGCGATGGTCTGTCTACTGAGGAATCAAGCAACAAAATCACCGTTTTATGACAAGAGTTATGGGTGCCAGTACAGTAACAGGTACCGAATCGTTGTTCGTATAGCGCTTAAACGACAATGGTAGTAAGGCCAACCGCTTCCAGGATCCATTTAAGTGCGTTCGCTAGGGTCTTGGTGGTGGCGACACAGTTGGCTTCGTCGTTGTTTGCGGCGATTCTCCTCACATTAGCAAGACCATCGTTCAGATCT
>JAQGAU010003818.1:0-12560 GCA_034698045.1 Paramacrobiotus richtersi
AATGATGAGCAGGATGACATACAGAGTACAGACTAGCGACTATGAACCTACAACCAGCTCATGTTTTGTACCGATTTTTCTCGATTGGAGCTCGAACGCGCTGCGATCCTTCCAGTACAAATTCTCCACAGTAAAATCGCGTTCTGTTTGGTCCCAGTAAAGTCGGAAAGGACTGTGCAACACAGCCTGAAATTGGAAGCTTCGAAGAGCTGTGCAGATTTCAAACGGATGCAGACAGAATGATTCAGTAAAGCATGCATGCAGATGACTCACAATACAAACAACCAGACAGCCAACTGCGGGCGCGCGGGCGCTTGAGTGACTTTTTGTGTCTTTCTCTGTCTTTTGGTTCAATAATGAGGTAAATTCGTTCGGAAATCTTCCGTTCCCAACGGAAGCCCTCAATTTCTGTACACGTAATTCCCCTCGGTGAGGGGTTTCTTGAAGATGGTCTGGTTGTAAGCCCCCGGGAGGAGTTCTAGACTTCTAGTGGGATCAGTCCCATTTATTATCAAGTGCCTTGTAGTACGATGGGGCCGTCAGAGTGTCATAGAGATCGGGGGCTTGCTTGTGAAAATACCTGTAAATTTGGGAATTTATGGTTTCACCTTAATCGAGAATTTGAGCAGAGACGCCAGTTGGCCCAGCTTCGGCACAGACGAAATATATTTAGGAATAACGATCTGGAAAAATATGTACACGTTAGAAAAAATACGCAAAACATTAACTTAATCTCGATAATATATGCTCGAATATCACAAATAACCAAAAAATTCTACGAGCTGAAATGTTGCATAGTTTTATTAGTCGAAGCCAGCTGCGTACATGGTTTAGAGACGACCTGTGGTGCCGCTAAACTACGATATTCGACAGCAATGTACTGTACTAGGAACAAATTGTTCCGAACAATGCAGTCAGCAACACAAAATCCAGTCAGCTAGTCTCAATTTAATGGGCAAAAGCCACCGACTCAAAAAACAAGTGCATGGCACACAAAGAGACACTACAAGGTAAAATGTCAAATGTCAAAGAAACAACCAGCTTCACTACCACGATTATTACGAGAAACAGACGGCAAAGTGCCCAGAACAGCGGCAGCATTGCCCTTAACTAAAACGATTCTTAATAAAAGACGTCGAGCGCAATTCCCCAGTGAGTTTCCGGATCTTCCGTCCCATGAACTGAATCATCTCGATGAAGGCAGCGCCAAAAGTTCCAAGAGTCTCTACTGCTAAAGGGTAAAACAAATAACCACGCTGCTCCAAATTGGAGTGAAGACGCCGCTTCCGATTCTCGGCCTGCTGGGCGGCATACAGAAGCCTGTAGCCAGGCCGCCTGGCGCTGTCCGCAACATGTGAATCCGCCACGGTACACGTACAGGTGGCATCCCATGCGAGAGGCTAACCATTTCGGACCGGAACCAAGGTTAATCCATCCGGTCGACTGGCGTCGCGAAAAAGTCCCCCCGGCTCAAGTTGGCTGGGGAAACCCGCACTTTCGGCTGTTCTTTTCATTACGCTGTTCAGTTCGACATGCCGCGGCCACCATCCCTTGTTACTCCGGCACGACAAACCGTGATGCCCATTGGAATGAACTCGAACTCCACAGTTCGAACAATCGTGTTCGACAACGACATCCGGTTCTAGACGAAGTCAGCTAGTCATTCTTGTTTAACTTTTGTCAGTTTTGGTGCCATTACGCTACGCCTTTTAATATAACAGGTAGAGAATCCGGTATATCCCTGATCACACACAACTAGAAGTTTATCGACAAAAGCTCGGAAAAACAGAATCAATACTCCAAAGAAATCAAATAAAAAACATTTGACCCGTTAACGGGATCTTTTACTCCACTAACATGCGAAGTGGCCCGCACTTTAGCGAAAACGGCACCACTGACTACCAGAAATAAAGTTATAAGTCCTGCCAGTAATAAACTAAACTGGCATTTCCCGATATGAATACCAAATTAAGCGTAAAATCTGAAGAGTTTCGGAATCTGGTGAACTCGGATACTCAAAGACAACAAGCAAAAAGTACTACATAAATAATCTTGGTCACATGGACACACACATTCGTGACATTCCATAATAGGTTTACTGTTCCTTGAGGCTTCTGTATCCTGCATCATCCATACAGTATATCGTTTAAATTGTTCGCATATCCGTTAAACCCAACCGAGTCATTCGACCAGACTTGAAGTCCCTTACGAGGGCCATCTGCAGGCTCTTGTGAAGTAATACTAATAATAATATAACTTTGCCCTTTGAGAGTGCTGAGTAATCAGCGTGATCTAACTCCACCTTCGTCCCGTCGACCCAACTCTTCCCCATCCCTAGTCTTCATAGCATTACTGTACGGCCGTGCGTGGCGTTTTTCCCCAACTGACATGCGAATGAGCTGGCTTGAGGCTTCCGTGCAGAAGGTCTATAAAGTGTCCAATCATCAACTTCCGCTAACATCCTCATCGTGACCTCGTCAGTTCTACGTCTTTTCCGTAGCAAATTCTAGCCTAGAATTTCCCCACTCATCTAGCTGCTGCAAATTACAGCGGCCGGTACACTACAGAGAACCCGCCGGCTGTAAACCAGAAAATCGTCTGTGCGCTGCGTGTACCAGAATGAATTACCATAATACTGCAACACTGTTCAGTATGCTCACCCCTTATAAGCGGAGTTACGAAATATAATTACCTGATATAAGACAAGTTGCAGTAAAATGAATAACGTTTTGTTTCAGATTTTCACAGTTTATACTCATTAAACCCTTAAACGGTCGTATTATCGCCCTAAAGTCACAGCACATGCGAACCACCATATGTATGCGGTATTTATAAAATACCACACGCCTGTATTATAACATTTCGAATAAAAATTAATATTGTTTGCTTACGCGTGTAAGATTACCATAATACAATAGACCACAGCGAAGTCTGTCGCGTGAATTTCTCGCGAAATTATAGTTTAAAATAGCCGCTAGTTTGAAAATAATTCCAATTAAGAATGCGTGTCCGTAGTCTTTGTGGTTAGCCACAATAGATATGGATCGCTACAGCAATTTATGGGTGGATCACCTGGTTCTATGTCTGTTTGGCGCTAACGGCGCTTTATTTATGCATAATTATAGTGATCGAACGCGTTGCATACACTCCAGTTGAACTTGTGGCAAAAAAGCAGATTTCAACCTCGGAAAAAACGTTGTCGAACCTTGTTTTGGTGCGACTACTGTAGTTTCAATCCGTATGATAGGTATACCAAACTGTCGTATCAGAATGTTACGAACTTTCGAAGCCACCATTCTACGCTCATCCACTTTCAATCAGCATTCAGCTTCGTAAAACTGTCCGTTGCGCAGTATTCACAATCGACAGCAGCCAAAACATTGACAAACGGTATTGTCAACGATAATACGCTTTCCGGCAACAACGACTAATACGGTCAGATAAATATTCTGATGAAGTGTAGAAATGAATTGTAAGGAGTGATCATGTTTCGTTATTAACCGAAACGCAAGGTGATTGCAATAAAACAATCTATTTCTTGGTCAAAATATTTGGCACGGTACTGGATACAAAACATTACTATATTTCACTAGAAAAAATCAAATAATAAGATTCGTATATAATAATAACAAAAATAATAAATATTTATAATAACGAATGTTTTATAACAATAAATGAACGCTCAGCTACAATATAAATCAGAGTATTCCCATTACATAATAACAGACGCTCGTATGTATTGCAGAATAAAAACAGCGATAAATATATGCAGCAGTGCATACATACAATGCATGTAGTACTTTATTCAAAATATTGCATATTCCCTGTAAACAATTTTGGAATCTAATCATAATTAAACAAAATATGCCGATAATAAATGTTCCAATATAAATTAAAATACTGAATATTCTCCGTAAAGAATATTGACAATAATAAACGGCTTCAATAAAAAGTGTTCGAATATAATAAAATCAATTATATTAAATATTCCCAAGAACAAATGGTGCACAATTACAAGATGTCACAATTAAGCCGGCCATGCACTGTTCAGTTTTATGTATGTACACGGCTATAAATCTGCAACGCTACATACAAATTATGATAGCATAAAACGCCTGAGTTCTTTTAAGCAACCGTAAATCGAAATACAGCTTCTATGCAATATTTGAATAAAAAAAAGCATATTCGACATTTTTCTTTCGAGTTCGTCTAAATTATACTCATTTTTTACGACTCACATATGCACATATGTACAGTTTGCGAGAATCACGCTACATTTTCAGTTGAATTGCTTTCGTAGTGCAGTGGCAATTAGGAAGTTCGGTCTGATTAGCATATATCATCTTTCAGTACTATCTGTCGTATATCAAAACTTTGATGAAAACCGTTGCATTTGAGACTCTTTTTGCGTTTTTCTAAAACTTTCGGAAAACGTCACAGCTCGCTGTCTCAGACATTAATCCCCGGATGGCTGGAGTAATGGACGCTCCGCTCCCACAGGCTCCCCAACGGTTAATACTGGCGTTGGCGAATCAAGTACATTCCACTTGCCGCCGTCTAAAAAATCAACCACGAAGCGATCAGCAAAAACTTCGACGTTTAATTTGTAGACACACCTCTGCAACGTGCATAAACAGGATCACGCAACTTATAAAAAGCTTTCCCGAATCGCTGATTTTAGCAGCATCTTTAATTTAACGGCAATACTTCCTGCACGTTGCAGCTACTTTATAAGACAACATTGCAAACTAAACGTTATGTATTAGGAAAATTAAAAACCGATGTGGACTATTGAATAACAGAAATCAGTCTTTCGTAAACCCTCTTACTAGACTCTTGATAAATATTATCATATTCTACTGCAATAATAATAAGTCAACCCAGGTAAAAAGGGCCGTTTAATTGCGTGCAGTTATTTTGGTTTAGTGATAAATGTCTACGTATGTATGTATGTAATGTTCAGTTCTTTGTTTAAAAACAGTGGTCTTAATTGTTAACATTATTACGAAACAGTCGTTTCATGACAGAGTACGTTTTCCTGTTCCCGTCTGATGAAGTCAAGTTATACCCGGCCAGCTGATCAGTTACAGATGCATTTATACGGTACTTACTAACAACTCGACGGTGTCTCAAAAATTAATATGTATGTGTGTATACGTAGGTTCTGTGTTCAAGCAACGCCACTGACGGACACGAAGCTCCAGCGCCCAACGCAAGAGAGAATTCGCAAAACTTAAAGCCATTTTTGTATTGTTGATGGTTCCTCTTGCGGTTCCAGTGACCCGAAGCCACTCGCTAGCAATTAACAGAACAATGAGATTGTTCACTCAGTATCTGATATAGATATAGAGTAAACAGTCTCATTGTTCTCTTAATTATTAGCAGTGGCTTCGAGCGACCTAGCTCTCTTCGATATTCATTTTTTTGTACATTAATTACCGTTACCGTTCACAATGGGTCACGCTTGTACGTACCAACATCGTAAAACATACAGTTCGTTGAAGATACCGTGAGAGAAGTTGCAGGAGTGCAATTCAGGCTGAACATTAATTTTACTGTAACGTCGTTACTGACTTGCGAGTGTTGAAGTGTGAACCATAGCCATCAAGCTACGCACAGCAGAGTAATTATGATACATGTACACCAAATCAAGAAAAATCATTCGACATCAACATCCTCCTCATCCACCGGTACATCCGACCCCTTAGCCGGTCCGGACATAATCCTCAGTTCTCTGTACACGTAACTCACCACGGCAAGGGGTTTCTTGAAGATGTTCTGGCTGTACGCCACCGGGAGGAGTTGCAGCCGGCCCACGACCATTTCTTGTCCAGTTCCGTGTAGGAAATTTACGTCACCTCGACCGCTCTGCAGCTGGGATCAAGTGCCGTCAGTGTGTCGTGGAGATCGGTGGCTTGGTTGTGGAAATAGCTGCAAATCTGGGAAGTTCTGATTTCGCCACAATCCTGAATGTGGACTTAGACGCCAGTTCCGCAGCGGCATAGATGTATATCGAACCGGGAAGATATTTAGAAAAACACTCTAAACATTAACATAATCTCGAATAAATTAAAAAGTTTATTTAAACTATACACCAGCAACATCATTCTGCAGTGTGTAGCACAGAATACAGTCATTGAAACTAATACTGATGTTGGACTTTGTGCCCTTACGCTACGCCTTCTCATATATGTAACAGTTAAACTACATGTGTTAGTTAAACCGGTATACTGTATCAGCAACAGCCAGAAAAAACGTAATCTATACTCCACACAAATAAAAAAAAGTTTGACGCGTTAACGGATATCTTTTATATCACTTACTGTAAAATGGACCGCAGCTAGTTTACCGAAAACGTCACCACCGACTATCCCGAATAAAGTGAAGAAACTGTGCATCTAATAAAAAACTAAACTGGCATTTGCTGATACGATCGAACACCGTATCCCCAAAATACTAAATACGATGGGAAAAATGTAACACTGGGATAATTTGCAAAACTAAATTAACTAGTACTCGAAATTAAAAAACTTCTGGGTTACAAATTAAACAAAAACTGAAAAACCACTAGGCCGCAGAACAGCGCGAGCGGGGAATCCGGGGAACGGCCGCGGCCGAGCTGACCAGTATAACGGACAGGATTTATTGTGTGCATCGTTTTGCCGATTAACTGCATTTTAATCAGAATAGAGAAAAGTGGAATGCTGACAAAAGATCTGACAATATAATAATACTATGATATTATTATTTATGATCACAGTATTTACCAAACTAATTATATAAATGTAGGGAAGGAAAATTGCCATACAACTCAGGCCCGGAAAGAACCAAACGAAGTTCCCGAACTGCGTGACGCCTCAAATCACTCGTTCTGTCATTTCGGTGCATCTCCTCTGCCCGCATCACGCCCAACATCTGGTTATCTTCGGCGATATCCTTCGGGATCGCGAAATCCCGAAAGCCTGCAGTTGTAGTTCTCTTCCGATTTTCATCGATTTGTTTCGCTCTTGTATAGACAATTCCTCCGCAGACTCTTTTTCGGGCTCTGATTTTATTCTGCTCCGTTGCTTGTTTGATACAGCGTATTCTTTGCTTCTAGCCTTCGAATTGTTGCAGTGTTTTCCCAGTTTTAATTTGGAAAAATTTGTATATTTTTGTGCACTTATTAAAAAAAATGTTATTTTGAAGGTAATTGTTTTTTATATCACTGCACGAATACTTCACACCATTTTATGATGGCATAAAACGATCTCGTAACGGGAATTAGCAAGCATGTAATTGATTAATATTGACTGTTGTAATTGGGAGTTTGCCGAGTCCGTCAAAGATTAGATATGGCCGGTTTCGTACACCTCTATTTTTTGCCACGCGTTTTACTGAGTACGTATTCCACGTATTCTCCGCGTATTCTGTTTGTATTCTCCGCGTATTCCCCTTGTATTCTGGACGTACAAACAGTTTAACTAAGAATCTAAACCAAGAATACAATCGGAATACAGTGAGAATGCTGGCGTAATACGAGAGAATACGCGTGGAATACCGTGCTACAGTATATTCGTGAATAACATAGAATATAAGCGGAATACAAGAGGAATACAAGATGAATACGGATGGAATACGTGCAGAATATCGGAACTGGTCATTTGAAATCCCACTCCATCCCGGTATTCTGCACGTATTCTCCCGTATTCCACCTGTATTCTGTTTGTATTCTTCGCGTATTCCACGTATTCAGATACGTGAGTATCCCAGGATACCTGAGGAATACACGAAGAATACAGGGAGAATACAGGCGAATACGTGGAATACGTAATGCAAAAAAATGCGCCAAAAAAATAGAGGTGTACGAAAGCGGCCGTTGGTGTCAAAGATCGCGTGTTAGCGGCACTCGACAGTATAATATATGTTTGTGGAATATCGTAGCGCAGTGGCTTTTGTGCGGAGATTAATCACCGACACTTTCTGCAGATTGCTGATATATTTGCGAAAGGAAGGCGTGTACTTGCGGTGCATGTTTTGCTAATAATTATCAGTCTTATAACTCTTATTGTTGTTTTTGGAGCGTTTCAGGAAATGTTGTCCAACTCCCGTTGTACAGAAACGTTCTTTAACGGCTGTTAATTTTTTTTTGTCTCCAGAATTCTGTTTATTTTAGTAACGTTAACTTTTGATTGTATTTATTGATAGTTTTAATCAACACTGAAATTTAACAAAATTGTAGCTGCGGAACGGCTGATTGTCTCGGTGCACTTGTTATGCTGCACATCCACAGCATTTTTGGATTTTCACTAAAACACGCGTGTATATAGGTTACGCAACAACGATATAAAAAGAAAGCTTTTTACTATCTTTTTCATCTTATTTGCATCATACCACACAACCGGCATGCTGACGAAAGTACCATCGTATGACGATCAGTGCCACTTCACTACGATACGACATTACACAGACGGCATCATCATGCAGCTGACAACGTGTATGTTTCAGATCGTCCATTCCTACGCATTTCCATGTCGATTTTTTATTATTGTACTTTATGGACTTCTCGTATATTTGCTGGAGAAATTGTGGCCTCAGAACATTTCGAGAGCGACTTGCACAATTTCACAGCAAATTAACCGCAGAAAATCGGAACAACAACAAAAACCTATCAGACGTAAATTTGTCGTTGAGATGCGAATCAAACGAAATGGAAAAATCAAACAAGTATTTACAAATACGACCACACACTACAGAATATCGCGGTCCGCGCACAAATGCGAGAAAATAAAATTCGATGGATGCATACGGCATTCCCGTTCAATTTGTCAGTTCTTTTTTACAGTAAATTAATTACAAAAGTAATAGACAATTAATATGCTAAGATTACCGCACTTCACGATCAAGTGCGTCAACCATGGCAAACTTCAAACGCACACAGATTTTCTCGACATATTTACAGTGTGAGGCAGGAATAAAAAATATTCGAAAGTTTTCAAATGCAGATCACCTAGTTGACCAGTATTCCACTGTTCTACCGTCCAGTTCCGAGCCACTGTACTACAACATCTTCCATATAGCGTTCTCTTTCTATAGTGTAACAATTACGCAAATTCTGGAATAATTTCAATGAAAAGATATTTTTTAAAGTAAATACAAAATCCCAAAATACTTATTATTTTAAACAGCTTAAAATCGTAAAACTGAAGCCACAACATTTCAAATCCGAAAACGATCAAAGCTCATTAAGTGTTCAAAAACGACTTTGCAGAATTCACTAATAAAATGGAATATTATTTGAAATTAATTTGTAAGCCGAACTGACCATAAAATGATGAATTATGACAACAAAACGCAACCAGAACCAAAATAAAAGGGCAACAACTACCGCTTAATCAGACCTGGAATTTCATGCGTAACGCTGTACTCGTTTCCTCTCGGATTAATAACCTGATTTTTCCCATATTAACTGCAAGACTTATTGGCGATTTTTTTGGGAATTTGTTGCATTTTCCATTACAAACTAAAAGTAAAAAAAAAATCGGTAAGCAAGCGTTCCCATCCATCGCAACGATTAAATTATAACGCGTATGAAATTAACAAGCGTGTTAAAAAAATAAATTATATATTAAAATACTATAAGAAAATACTAAAAAATTTTATAATATAATATGTATTTTATATATTATAGTATATATTATAAATTATGTTGTGCGTATTAAATCATGAAGCGTGCCTAACTATAATTCTTTAATTTCCCCGTTACATTGAATCAAAATCTTTCATTTTTATTTCGTCTACAGTTACGATCGAATTGGTTAATCGTGCATTTCAAGGAACACTAAAAAGGGAGTAACGAAAAGCGAGTTAAATTTGAGTAAACAAAATAATCGCAAAAATGAAAAATTATCCACACTTAGTGAAATTTAGCCAAATAAACAAAGAAAAACAGTTATGGTTATTTACATAAAACCAACAGCGGGCTGTGCTTAGAAACAATACAATGTGAGCGTTCCCGGCACAGCTGGACAGAACTCATGATTTGAGGGAGAAGGCTTTTCGGGGATTTAATTGGGCTTTTTTCCGGGCATATGACGTGTCGTATGGAAATTAATTTTTCTTCAGTTTGCATACTTGTGCTCATAAACAGTATTATTAAATCAAATTGCATGGTCAGATCGTTTGACAGAATTTTACTTTGGTTTGCAAAACCGCAGTGAGAAGACACCGTCGACAATTGCGTACAGTACGTGCCAGTTTGCGCCATGTACACAAAACAAATGTCGTAGTGTAGCGGCTTAAAAATGTTGCAGATCCATTTCCAAAATCTGGCCTTGAGTGTACTTCACTCATTACTGTTAACTGAAAAGTGTTCGTTTATAATTGTTAGTCCTTTTTTTAATAGAATGGACAGAAGTTTAAAATATCACGTACACTTTAATAAAATGAGAACAGTAAATAATTCAATTTAATTATTCAGTTATAATCAAAATTTTGTAATACTGTATTACTATCAATAATATTATTAAATCAAATTATTCAACGTTCTGATGTTATTAATATGTATGTGATATTTTAAATTTCTGTACATACTCAGTACAAAACTAAGTAGAAATACTGAGAATATAGCCTCGTTAATAATAAAGAAAACATAAAGAACATGAAAGTCACCTAACATTTACGAGGAAACGGCAACGGCATAGATAAACCACACAAATAGAAGTGTAAACACGAAACAACAATTCCGCAGAAATCGTACGACCAAAGCAAAAACCACTGCTCACACAATAAATGCCCAATAAATCGTCGAAAGTAATTTATCCATAATTATGGACAATACATAAAAATAGTCATTATTTTTTAGTAATTATTTTGCTGATTACTGTGTCAGCGGGCTGTGGCCAATAATCGAGTATTTCACAAAATGCCCTAATGCTCCAAGTGACAATGGAAAAAAAATAATCACAAAAAAAATTAATGGAAAAAATATTAGTAATATTAATCTTTATTATGTCAATAAATAAAACAAACAGAAAGAAAACGATAAAATAAATACAGCAACACTGTAATAAGGATGAAATTATTAATAACGGACCTGGCCAAAAAGGAGGTACAAACCGGAGGATCGAAGGGGAAGACAAGCGGCCGCAGCGTCTCTCCTTCGTGCCGAAACGGCAGCCGGCCGTTTCAGCGGTATACGGTATACCTACCGTTTGATGCAGCTTGTACGTTAGATAACTATGCAGTGTTGAGCTGATTCGGTGAAGAATGGTCAAAGTATTGATCGTACTACTGGTAATTGCCTTGCTGGTATCCTCTCCGGCAACTACAAAAGCGACTCGACCAGGCAAATGCCCATCACTTTCCGGCTGGTTACAGACTGCGCAATCATACCCGGCCGCTACTGCGGTGTGAACGGAGATTGTGTTGCAGGGAAAAAGTGCTGCTCTGAAGGATGTGGTCCCTCTGTGAAGATCCCATTTACTATAATGCGCTTACGACATTTTCTAGCTCCACTGTCCGGCTGTGTGCGGCCACATACTCCACCTGTCCACTTTGTTTCACTGAGTTCAAACGTACGTGCCGTGTTCACAACTTGACAGATTAGCACAATCTTCATTGTTAGTGTCATCATTTCTGTATCAGAGCCATGATTCTTGCAAAGTATTTTGACTACTCAAGAACACGCTCTAAAAAATGTTCATCGCGCAAAAACGGTTGCGTCTTGACAAATGACATGCCGCCTCAGACTTTATGAAAGTAGTAAAAATCTACATAACACAACTACGCTCGATCTACCAAAGTTGGCTACAGATACGAAGTTGAGTGTATCAAGCTCAAGCCACCACACTACGAAATTCCATAAATATCACTGTCGAATGTCGCTATCACGCGATCGACCAGACCACCAATTACAACAGTCACTAGACAACATTGTTTGCTATACTATAACGAGGTCTTTTCATCCCATCATGAAACGGTGTATTCAGTATTCCTGCCGTCCTCTGAACAAACAAATTAAAAAATATCTTTATGAATAAGAAGGCAAAAAAAACCAGGAAAATTCTCAAAACCGGGAAGCAGAAGAACATTGAGGATTTTGAACTGAAGGCAGAAACAAATATTACCTAACAAAGAACGGAAACAGAGCTATCGCTTGAGACCTTCAAGTTGAAGTTGCTGACTAAAAATTGGAAGTGGCTTTATTATGACTTCAGTTTGTTTACCCAGGTTTTCAGACAGTTTTTCCATTTTGATTGCCGTTTTTCAAAATTATTTCAGATGCTATTCATGCTGGACTACAGCTGCGGGATTTATTGGAATTTTCTAATTTTAGCACTGTTTAGTGTTTGTTACAGTACTGTGTAAGCGCAAAAGATTCGTAATAACGTACGTCGTAGTGCAACGGCTCGGTCGTTCAAGTTTCTCTCCCACAGGCACAGCTGATATTCTTCAAATACAAAATCTGAGTTTGAGTTGTATTTTAATTTTTTCAAACAATATTAAGGGTTCACAAGAACTGCTGTGATAAAATTACACGTATGAAATTCGGGTCAGCGTGAAAACGGATCAAAGTTCAG
>JAQGAU010003819.1:0-12559 GCA_034698045.1 Paramacrobiotus richtersi
GTTTTTTCGCACTTTTTTGTGATTTTTGACCTGGCGGAGCTGGCGGAGAGGTTTCCTGAGGTTCCCCGCCCCCCCCCTTCGGCCGGACCTCGAGCCGCCTCTGCCTGCCGAGAAAGGAAGCATATTGAAACTGAACGTTCTAAATGTGTGTTAAATCCGTCCGACCAGCTGTGCGCTGGTGCACGATGGCCCGCGGGTCAGCCGTCTATTTTGAGTGGGGCAACACGGGTTTGGAGGAGCAATTTCACGGTTAAACTGCCCACTAATGCATCTGTTTACACTGCCCAACAGCATCCATCTCCAGGCAGTTTCAGTCAACTAAAATCAGATAAAATGCGCACAAACAACCGCCACTTGTCCGATGAGTGGCAGGACGATGAAAATTACATCGTAGAGGGATAAATGTACCCATTTTGTACAGAATGAATGAATTTATGGAAGTTTAGGATTTTGTGGGAAGATTAAAGCGGTCATTTGGCAAATTTTTTTTGGGAATCGGTCAGTGGCATTTTTCCAAAAATGTTTCAGAAATATACTTCAATTATTTTTTAACTTAAGGTGTAATATATTTTAAGATTTGTTGAATGGGCTAAGTTACAAAATTAATTTGTAAAATATGTAAAAAGGTTTATAAATGAAAGCATAGAGACATAAATTAAATAAATCAATAGCAGTAAATTAAATTAATTTGCAGAATTAATTTCTAAACATTGTAAAAATAATTGTAAATGGAAATTATAAGAAATAAATTAAGAAAAAATTAAATAAGTTAACTGTAAATAATTAAAAATGATTTGTTTAGTTAATTAAATTGGTAAGGGTAATCTTGATGTAAAATATTTGTAAGAAACTGTTGTTCCAGCAAGAAGAGAAATATGGCAATAAAAATCATGCGAAAGTACTATAAATCAGATTAATGGTAAATTAACTTAGTATAAAATTGAAACAAACTGTTTACGATAATCTTAGTCATTTTGGTGCATTGGTTTAGGTGCGCGTGAGTCAGGAGCACGACCACTTCCTGATCAACCCCTTCGGCATGCTGTACAACGAGATCAGCGCGTCCTCGCTGGTGAAGGTGCATTTGAACGGCGAGGTGGTGGACGGCGGCAGCACCACGCTGGGCATCAATCTGGCCGGCTTCCTGCTGCACTCGGCCATCCACGGCGCCCGCCCCGATCTCAGGGCCGTCATCCACTTCCACACGCCCGTCTGCGCTGCTGTAAGACATTACCTATGAACAACAGTATTTTCCGAATAATTTTTTTATTTTTTTTTCATTACTTATTCTTAACGAATTTAATACATTTTTATCTCAGTGAAGTTAATATAAATTTATCATTTTGAGTTTTTTATGAAATATTTATTCCAGAAATTTGTTGGTTTTTTTCTCTTTAAAAATGTCGACGTACTGGTCGTCGCTTTCCTTACGTAAAGCAGTTAACTATTTTGGGACTTCCCTATTTCATTGATTTTGTTTATTTTGTTTTAATTGATGATTGTTTCTGTTTGACGTAAGCGTTGCTCAGTTTGTTGTGGTTGCCGGTTGGTTGCGTAAGGTCAAAACATGATGCGGTCTGTAATCATATTTCTTGGTAATTATTATCTGCCGGGTGTTTTGACACGATAGCCAAAAAAGTGCAGAAATAGCTAACTCTAAATTGAAAATTATTTAGAAAGTAAACTGGCTGCAAAGGCACTCACGAGTTGATAAAATCATTCAAAACGAATACAGTAAATAATTAAAAATAAAAAAATCATGTTACTTAGCGATCGTCAATACTGTAAACTAATTAAAGCAGTAGACTGTGAAACAAATGAAGTAAATCATAACGGAAATAAAAAGTCCTGAATTGTGATATAATAAATAAAATTGTAAACAAATTACATAATGTACAGTAAAGAAAATTACATGAAAAATGGGTTAAATAAATTTGCAAAAATAAGTCCCGAATCATAATATAATAAATATAAAATTATTAAGAAATCACATAATACAGTAAACAAACGTACATGAAAAATGTGTTAAATAAATGAACGAAAATAATGTAAGCTCGCAATAGTTAAATACGTGATCAAGTTTCGTTTTGTGTGTTGACAGGTGTCGAGCATGAAATGCGGCTTGCTGCCCATCTCCCAAGAAGCGGCGGTGGTGGGCGAGGTGAGCTACCATGACTACGGGGGCATCCTGGTGGACGAGCGGGAACGTGACCTGATCATCCGCAACCTGGGCCCCTTCAACAAGGTGATGATCCTCCGCAACCACGGGGTGGTCGCTGCCGGCGCCACCATCGAGGAGGCGCTCTTCCTGGCCTATAACCTACATCTCGCCTGCGAAACTCAGGTATGCTCATCAGTGGTGGTTAACTGGACATCGTTTTCTCGGAGTAATAAATTAATTACTTTTCTTTTCGCACATGACTTTTCACTTGTTCTTTATTGTTTTATACTTATTTTACTCGTTTTGATCTTATTTCGTATTTTTTTCTTTTTCATTATCCAGTTTTGTTTATTTTGTGTTCCAGCTTTATTTTTTCTTATTTATTTTTATTATCATTCATTTTGATTTGACTTATTTCGAATTTTTATTTATTTTATTTTTAAGTGTGCAGCTTTGTTGAGCTTATATTCCAGTCTTATTTGTTTCGTATTTATTCATATTATTATTCGTTGTGAACTGATTGATTTCGTATTTTTTCTTTTTAATTCTTTTAGTTTTAATTTTTAGTTTGATTTAGTTAACTTCCGTTTTTGTTTGTTTCAGATTTGTTTCTATTATTATTCGTTTTGATTTGCATCGTATTTTTTCTTTTTATTTGCTGACCATTGCATAATCAGTACTTTTGGTAGAATTTTATCGCAAAATTTGCTATTTTTGCAGGTGAAAGCTATGGCCGGCGGACTGGACAACTTGACCTTTATGAGCGATGAGGCCCGGCACCAGGTGCGCCAAGTGGTCAGTCGGGGCGGCGGCGGAGCGGACTCGGCGATGCGGGATGGCAAGCGGCAGTGGAAGGTCGGAGAGCTGGAGTTTGAGGCGTGGATGCGCTGGCTGGACGGCATGGTTAGTTGCGTACCTACAGTGATATCGTAGTGTATGGGCACACACGAGGGTATTGAAATCCAGCGGTTGCTTCATTCAAGAATATACAAATCAATACAATCTTTATTTCCTTTATGTTTTAAAAAAATGTCCTTCATAATGTAGTCACTACATTAAGAATCAGCTGAAGTTAATTAAAAATAGGGTACCACTATAGGCACCCCCATACACCCCGTTTCACTATAGGCACCCCCACTGCACCCCGTTTCACTATAGGCACCCCCACTGCACCCCGAAACGCTATAGGCACCCCTTTTCAATTACGGATAACTGCAAGAGTCGCTTCTGACATGCTTATTATCGCTACAAAATGTTCATGAATATTTGCACTAAACTAGTACCTAGCGCATCGTCGTAATATTATGTCATACCGGCTACTTTGCTTTTGCAATACTTGAAAATCAGCTCCAGATCGCCATCACCTGTTGTAATGACTTAGTAGTAAATTGCTAGTTACAAACGTAGACAGGGCTGAAAGCGACATACAAAAAAGCGCTTGCGAATACGCTGAGCTAGCGTATCCAGAAATCAATGACGCTCAATATCTGAAGGACAAATATGCAACATTCGAGTTCTATGCCAGTTTCAACGTTATATGCCGCTAATTAAGATCCTTGCTGAGAGGGCATTCAGAATCCCAGATTCATCAAGTATGATGTTCAGAATAAACGCAGAGTTTAGTATACCGGCATAGCTTTCTGCTAGCGGGGAACTTGATATCTTAATTAATCTAAAATTTTTTAATTAATTCAAAAGGGGTGCCTATAGTAAACGGGGGTGAAAGGGGGTGCCTATAGCGATTTCCTTTTATTTAACAACTTATTTTAAACAAGTTCTTAGTCTGTAAATGCAACAGTTTTGAGAAATTAAGAAGTAAAGTTCATCGGTGATGATAAAATAAACTGTAATAAAAAGATGCTACACTTAAGCAAGCGTTAATTATTGCTGACAATGTACATGTGTGTAATATGGATATGTACTCGTATAGAAGACAGTTACTGCATCGCCGGCATTTGCAAGCAGTTCGGTTATGATTATGCCGACAACAGCACACTCATCACTAATATGAAGCAGTAATGTATATAAATTATATCGTACGTACCTTCAGAGCATCGTGCACCTTGTTTACATCGTTGGCTCCGACTGATTGGAACAGCTGGACCAGGAAGTCTTTCAAATCCCCAGATGTTTCGGATTTGAGTACATCAACCAAATTCTGCATATCGAAAAATACTGCAATGTGAAACCCATTCTCCAACGTACTCTTATGCTTAAGTATAAACTATCACTGTACAGATACATTAAAGTTTGCACTGTAAACTTGATAGTGTGAAAGTCGAAAAAAAATAAATTACAATTCTGAATAATTTTAAAGTTACAAGTGCGTTTTCGGAAGCGATATTATTAAGTGTACTAAAACATACGGACACTTCCGTGTTACAATGAAAACCGATTTACAAGCCATATTTTTTGAGTTTTGGAATTTACGGTAAGAAATATTAGATCATAAGAAGTTGTACTTTGTTGTGAAGTTCGCGGTAAGCTTGGGCAATTTCCTGACGTTGTTTCCATGTTCTCCGGCACAGAATGTGGATAATGGCTTTTTCGTCCGTTCCTACACAAAACAAGATTCTGTGAAAACGGCGTGAACACTTTTCCTTTTGTCGTTAATATACAGCTGGCCAATAATCACGAAAAGTACAAAAATCTTATATTCATCACAAACGGAAACATGGTCGTCGATATTTTCGTACCTAGGCCTTTACAGGCTTTATGAATGACTTCCGCATCGCCACGAGGGTTGAAATTCGGATGTGGAACGATCGTCGGCCGGTTCTGATTCTCCATATTTCCTCAAATATGATTTAACAGCTTTTTCCACAGATTAGAGATCACTGCAACACATTCAAACAAACAATGTCTCCCAGTTCTTATATACCACTTCGACCAAGTCACACGATGATTGATCGATAAAGTATCATCCCAGGACCCGGCACGCTTTGCTGTTATAGCTGGTACATGTGCTGTGCTTTGTATGCATAGCAGCGGAACCAGCCGTGTTACGTAATCGCCAACTCAGTCCCACAGTCCCACTCGATCGGTAGCTCCCGTACAGTGACTAACCAGTGAGTAACTACGATCTTTTGAGTAAGTGCTTACTTCAGCACCCAGTACAATAATGCTGGATTTCTGATTCAGTTTTTTCATTGTCTGACAGACTGGCACCGAGCATCGTAACATGTGAATGCGCCATGGTTCAGTAATCGCTAGCATACTTACTGCAGTATGCCCATAGTAATTACTTCGCGATCGTATAATGATGCTATGCAGAGCAGCTTCATTATAATTAGTGTATCTATAGTTGCGTACTGTATTATACAAAGCTAACAATTGTAAAAACTGCGCAACGGTACTAACAAAATTCCACTACATCTCTGTCAAATATCAAAGTAAAAGATGTCAGCATGCTTGGAACGAAAAAAGCGGGTGAAGTTATAAACGCTTTCTACCGGATAAGATAAGAGACTCCAGGGAGTCTTTTTCGTTCGCGTACAAATTTAGAACACTGCACGTTCGTGAGAGCATTTCTTTCCCGCAGTATGCAAAAGGTAAAAAAGTTAAAATGCGTTTGTAAAAATATACAAGCTCACAAAATGGGCTTGAAATGGGTTTACGTTATATGGGTTATCCGTCCTGTTACCTGACCATGCTTAGGGCTAATTCAAAACTCTGAACACTCAGTTGGTCACCACTAACCTCGAAGGTCACGGAGGTCTAGAACCTCAACGATGTCCGCGGTTACCATGTTCGCGACACACTCCATTAGAAATAACCGTGTATTACGAAAGAACACACTTGCTGTACTTCCCTTGAGTGAATCAAGATAAGAATCTCTGAAATTCGCCTAGTGAGTCCGCAAATGTCGGAACCGTACATGGACCCTACGAAGTACATTGTATGCCGCCACCTCTCTGATCTATCCATGCTGTAGAGGCCGAAGTTTGAACTTTGAGAACTTTGAACTTTGAGAACGCGCTAAAAAACGTCCTGATGCTTTCACGGTCCGTAAATAAATTATATCGCTTTTATCAGTTCACGCAACAACCCGAAAAAAGATGTGACTGATCTGAAAAAAGTCTGTACAGGAAATGTAAAACATCGATGCATTAATGACAAAACACAACCGCAACCCCGCTTAAACTTTAATGTACAGATACGCAGACAGCTAAAGATTCATAAGCCATCCCAAATAACAATTATCGCCGGTCATCCCAATTTTATGATTCCTTTGTGCTTAACAAGATCTGAACCGAAGCGCCCGTGGATTCAAACACTATCTTCGAATTCTGGTCCACGTCGCCAGATTACAAGTTAGTTAACTCGTTCCTGTCATCGTCGTTGTCGTCAATAACATCGCCTAAGAGATCGTGGGTTGCTTTGTTGAATTTGTGATGATACCCATCCAAAAGCATGTAGTAATCCCCGTTCAGATCCTTTCCTAAAAGTTTCTCCAAGAGTTTCTCCAGTTGACTAAATGTAGGACGCTCTTCCGGTAAAAATTTCCAGCACTGCTGCATGATCTGGTATCTGGCAATATAAACAACGTTTTTTTTACTAACAATCTTCAACAATAACTTGTTAATTACAGCCTGCTTACAGTGCATCTGGACATGCAAAAGGCTGTTCCAAACGTCGACCCTTTGTCAGCTCCTTGATAAAATCGCTGATTATAACAAAATTAAAATGTGTATCACTGGAATAGGGCTTGTGACCTAAACCGAACAATTCCCACAACACAATACCAAAAGACCACACGTCCGTTTTCAGCGAGAATTTTTTTTTGGTGATGGCTTCTACTGGCATCCAGCGTACCGGGAGCGCCACCTACAAAAGTAGATTCGTGGTGGAAAATCTAATATTTTTTAGGAAAAGTGGCTTACATTCGAGTCGATCAGAACGTCCTGCGATATCTGCTTGGCCAGTCCGAAATCGCCCACTTTAACCACGCGGTCGTCGCACACCAAAACGTTTCGTGCCGCTAAATCGCGGTGAATAATCGAGCGAGAGCTCAGATATTTCATCCCTCGGGTAATTTGGAAAGCAAACGTAATCAGATCCCTAGTAGACAAGATTGTTCCATCGGACTCCTGCGAGTTGTCGGATCTGTGATTCCACTTTGACGTGTGCAAGGTTTGCTGTCGTAGTATGCGCTCGGCTTCGGCTTCATCGAAAGGCAAAATATCGCCTTTATAGTCAGTATGATTGTAGTATAGGTAGCGATGAAACTTTAGGTATTTTTGTAATGATCCATATCGGGAATACTCCAAAATTAGAAGGACTTCATCTAAAACACTCCTGTTATGCCCAGCTCAAAATTAACCAGCGAAGCCGCTTCAACGAAGTGGCTCATAGCCGGATTACTCACTGTGCAAAAACGTCACCCCAAGCAGGTTAAGAATGTTCAAATGCCGGCCGGCCTTGATCATTACTTTCATTTCCTGGACAAGTTGTTTCCGCTGATCAAAATCATTCTTGTCTCTGACTCTTTTAATCGCCACTGTTCTTGTATCTGGCGAATACCCATATAAATATAATCCGTGAGCTGCTCCTTTCTGAATGACTCCGTGTTGACCTTTCCCTAGTACTGTGTTATCTAAAGAATAAGGTGGATGATTCGCGTATGATTCCTACAGAATTCTACAGAATTCTGTTATTTCTACAGAAACACTTGCCTATTTGTAGCTTTGCTAGCGGAATCTCTAGGAGCTGGAGATATTTCCCAAGTCTGGTATGCGTTACAAAGTCTGGTTGAGTGAGTCGTACTGACCCAGCAGTGGAGTGCTCGTATTCCTTGCCCTGGGATGATGGTAGCAAAGTGTGTCTCCTTCTTGACAGTGACCTTATATCCTTTCGCATTGTTCTCCTTAACATGTAAGCTCTCTTACAATATAGAAATGCACATGTAAGGAAAAACGCTGCTACTGGAATTCCTGTTGCAAGACCTATCGTCAACGGGTCGGAACCAATCGGTGAACTTGTCGTTGAACTGTGTGCCCATGGCGTTGTCTCCGTAGCGGCCGACGAGTGGCTCTACGATTTATTAGCAGAAACGCTCAGGTTTTAAGTTCGGACTAAACTGTTTGTTTGAGAGGTTCAAGATATGCGTACTTATGTTCAGGCTTACAGTAACAAAGGTACGAGTAGAAATGGAGGTAGCCGGACTGGTGCTGCTCTCTAGCAGAGGTCTAGTTGCTTGCGAAGTCAGTACAGATGAGCCGGTTGTAGCAGACAAGGTGGAGTTGTCTATGCTGTTGTCGGTTTGCAATGATGTCACAGCTGACTGCAGTGTGGTCCAGAAAGGTATGGTAATAATCATGGGCGTTGCAGTGGATGGTTTCCGTGTTGTTTTGGAAGTCGGGATTGTCGCGTTGCACTTCGCACTTATAGCTTGAGGAGACAAGAAAGTATGTCAGCTTTTACAGCAAGTAACCTTACAATATTATATTCTGGTTGTAAACCTTACTTAGCTCCTGTACCTTGCTGAATGGAAACACGGTCCAGTGTAATAGTCTTAATATTTTCCTTGCAGTCATCGTTGTGGTAAGCCATAAAAGTTACCCTAAACTGCCGATTGGCTTCTCGCTGAAAGTATGCCGTGCCGAAATGCCAGCTGCCCGGCTGAATATCATCGAAAGTGACGTTTCTTCCCCAGATTAGCTCGTTGGGAACGCTTTCATTGTAATCATGTACGAAAACTTTCAAGTTGTACGTCTGGAATGGATTGAGGGATATTGTGGGTTTGTGTGAGAAACGACACCAAAAGGTTCCGCGGTAATGCAGACACATTCCGGGATTGATAGCAGGGGCGCGGAAAGCGGCTATGGCATATGTCCAATTAGCAGGCCGATCGTAACTCCGTTTCGTACATCTGGACACCGCGACTATTCCTCCTAAAACATATGACGGGTTACTTGACTAGCAAACATAACCATAATCAGCTTGAACTTGAACATAATCAGCAGCAGCGGCGAATGCGTATCAATCATAATCATCATCATTTCATAGTAACATACTGTAGTAACATGCTAACAATATTAAAGCGTTCTTGATCTGTCTGGTGTCTACCACAAAGAGCACACGTCGCGTGCAAATTGTAGATATTGTAAGTGAAGAAATCATGCCAACGCTTGGCTTCGTACATTGTCATGGATATTGTATACTCACCCAAGCTTGCTTCGCCCGAGAAATCCGGCTCTTGCTGCAGAAGGTCAAACTGATAGTGATAAAGTCGATAACCCCGCACCCAGGATTCTCTTGTTGTTTGGTTCGAACACGCCCCCACCAAGGTTGTCGAGTTGTCATCTTGAGGATCGGATCCCATGCCACAGTACCTCACCGTCAACCAATCATAGCATGGAGCAGGATATGGACACGCCGTAGATCGCTTTCGCGTGCTGCGTTCACCCACCCCGCCGTGCACTCCAAAAACGGCGTCCTGAGCCGGACTTGCGCAAAGGACCACAGAAAGATGCAGAATCACTACTAGTATACATATTTCAGTTAGCAGGAAATAATTTAAGTATATGAAATCTTACAGTACTATATCTGCTCACTTTGTACATTGTATGATCGCCCTATGTCTTTCCTATCATTCGTTAGCGTTATTTTCTAGAAGAACCCGGGCTTTTTTTAGTAAAACTAAAAGCCTTTTTGATCTTGTGCTTTCAGTTTCGCTTACCTGTTAAAAGGATGCTCCATGAAAATCTCCACCAAAACAATTCAAAATCTCGGGAATTAGGACAAAACATGATGGAACAAAGGCCTGCCATAACTTGCCTACAAAACTCGTAAAAAAAGATATTATCAAGCAATTAATCAGCTTGTTGTACACTGCAGAATGACAGGGAAACTGAAAGGCTGAAGACTCAAAGGCAACACCGGAGCAAATGTCGGAAAAACAAACAGATACAGCAATAATCTTGTAACCTCACACAACAATGAACAGATAAACCATTAATGCAGTTCACGGCCCGCAGCTGCACGGTGTGACGGTTGTCGTATTCAGGTTTAAAGCAAATTGTTTGCCGATGATAGCAAACCCGCGGTTTCGACGTCACTTCCCAAAGATAATCTTTCGATCATTTCCGGATATGCCGCACTACCGCTTCGAATCTGCCTGTATAGATTTTGAGTAGTGACTTCTTTTTGATTTACATTGAATTCACCGATATATAGGGGGTATTACAATGCGCACCATACCATTTTCCTGTATTGCTTCAGTAATCGCCAAGCACTGTGAATGGAGCGATACAGGAAAATGGTATGGTGCGCAATGTAGTACCCCTTATATAAATACGTATACGTATGCGAGAACCATTTATCTATTGGGCTATCATCAGAAATTGCTTTGCGAGCACCTGCTCAGATTGTGCGCTGTTTGGCTGGTTATTTGAGAGGTTCAAACCAATGTGGTGCAACAAATGTCAATGGTGGGTTGAATTAGAGCCTAGACTAGTAAAAGCAGCTGCTGGTACGCTTTTTGTTCTACAATCTTGCGGTTGCACAAAAGGATGACACACATAGTACAGTGCAATATTGGCAGCAAAGAACTGGAGCTACCCTCTATACTGGTTTGGCTAGAAGCCTAGATGTATCGCAAAGGTTGGTTGGGCTCTTTTGTCTATTTCTATGCGGGCGCGCACTAGGCTTTATACAGTATGTACTATGCGACTGGTGGTCAAGGGGTCGAATAATTTGTGTCGTCGAGTGTTCGTAAGAATGCGATGGTACATACGTGCAAGTATTTCCGAACCGTTGATTTCGGCGGATTTTCTGCGTCCTTCACAAGGTTTTCAGATTGTATAGTGGGCTTCCCTACGCCGCACAAGCGACAAGCACAATTATATCACGTTATAACACTGGCCGAAACTGCGTATTCTACTGACGATCTCTGCGGAGTTCTTTCATCACAGGCAGTCAATTCGCTTAACCTCGATTTCTGGTTATCTTAAAAAGAGCTCACTGTACATCTTGTCATGGAAACTACAACAAATGCAGAAATTCCGATTTGTTTAGTTTTCCAGAGCTACGAAGACTAAAAATCGTAAGATATAGCATGCGCAGTGACCCTTCTGTTTACCACCACATGCTTAAATACAATTTCCGTATGTTGGCTAATGGCTAACGTGGATAAAATCTGTGGTAATCGCAGTGAATATCCCCATGGCCAGATCGATGTTACTCTATCCCGTTTGCTGGGCGAAAACCACAGCCGGTTGCGGTTGAAATCAGTGTCGCTTCAAAAGATTAATCTCAGCTTCAGCATGTATTTAACTCTTATTATGTTCAGCTTTTCAGTCACTAAACAACGTCAATAATCATGCTGTCAATAATACTTTGGTACTTATTTGTTCTATTCATTATCGTGAAAGCATGTGCCGTATTGCCAAAAAGATGCGCGTAGTTGTAAAAAACGAAAGTAGTACGATTGTTGTTCGATATACATGTAGTACTGGATCTTCCTTATTTCCTAATTTACTAAAGCGGTGATTCAGCTCCAGTAACATATTGCTGTCATTTCTACGTCGGCTGCTTTATCGCTTCAAATCTAGTACGACTGTTGGCTTATCTGATACGAATTCACACGCACACTCATCAAACAATTCATAGATAACAAACTTGATTAGGCATTGACTGTTGGTGAGTGCGTGTGTGTAACTTAATCAAACATATAATAATGTATGAAGGCGACGCATGGGACTATTCTCTCGTAGCGGAAAGTGAAACTCTGCCAGTCAGCTGTGCATTGCGCCGGTGTAACTGCAACTAGCATTTGTCGCGATTTCGTTACTGAACGCAAAATGGGTCTTCCTAACGAAGCATCGGCTCCGCCGCCGTATCCTGCCGGTGGTTTCCAACAGCCAAACATATCACTTCCTAGTGCGGGAGGACTCGTCTCCGTCGACTTCATCCCCAACTGCACGAAGCCGGGTGGGATTTTCACATGGGCGGAGTACGAGCCGTTTCCGGTGATTCTGCAGCGTGCCAACGAATGGCTGAGCCGGAATCCCACTTTGGCGCTAAAAACCTGCGAGACGGTAGAGTTCTCCACCAACTCGAATGGAGGGGTGGTGAATTCGATCGAGTCGGTGTTTCTGCTGTATGGAGAAACGGCCAACCGATTCGTCCGTGGATTGCGATTGTGGCTACAACCACGTACGTAACTTACCTAACTCTTTATTACAGCATTTATGATAGATCGTAGATATAAACAAATTCGGTACATCGAACCTGTCTACATTTATTTCTGTAGTGTGTGGCTTCGTTTCATTGTATCACCTATTCTTTTTTTAGGGATACTTTCGTATTAGCTACAGTATACAACCTGAGGACAACGACCAGGATCGAGGCGACTGCGGCAAAAAAGATCGGAGAAACAACGTTTGCGATGCGGCT
>JAQGAU010003820.1:0-12557 GCA_034698045.1 Paramacrobiotus richtersi
AGTACCTACGCCTAGAATAATTAATCAGCAAAGAAATATGCGCTAAAGAACTCAGGCATTGAATGCCGTAGCTGTCTACGTAACAGCATGAATCAGGGCAACTGGACGAACCAACCCCCTTGTCTTACATGGCAAAATTCTTCCCAGTTTCGTATCATCACACTAGGTGCCTTTATCCCCGGATGTTTCATCAGCATAACCAACATCGTCATTTTATTAACATTCCGCAAATGGCCGCGCAAACAAGCATACCTGCTCCATCATATCTCGTTATCAGTCGCTGAACTGATAAACGGCCTTGGTTTAATGGTAGGTCCGGTCGCTCGATTCCTGGACCCGAATATGAAAACAACATGGCCTATGAAAGTAACTGTATCAACCATGGCAGTTCCGCTTATTGACGTATTAGTTATGATCATCAGTTTGGACCGTTGGATTTCAGTCGAATATCCTGTCACTTACCATCAAAAGGTCACCAAACGGACTGTGATTTTCATCAGTACAATTGCTTTTTTATCTGTTATCGGTTTTCATTTAGTTCTGTTTATTAAACTGGAAAATTCAGGAGCATCGCCTTTCAACATCTCTTGTAGAAGTAATCCAGTTGTGGCGTACAAAGAATTTGGCTGGGTGGCTTTTATAACGTTACTTTTTATACCATTTTGATCGTGTCTGGATTGCCGCAACTCCGACTCATCCAGCTAGCATTGCAGGCAAAGATAAAGATCACCAGGAATAAGTGCAGACATCTTCATTCAGATGGAATAAAAGTCCTGCGTATCATCCGGACGAATATGAATCTTTTATCCCAGATGGCGAGAACAGTTTTGGCTGGTTCGGCGATTGTGATTACTAGCATTCTTTGCCAGATCCTAGCGAGAATGATTTATTCACTTTTTTTGGTAAACAGACGGCAAGAGAGTATGGTGGTTGTTTATTTCTGTTTTAACCATACCAAAGATATACTGCCTCTTTTCTTTTATATCGCATGCTTTCGAGAATTTCGTGCTGGACTCTCAAAAGTATTCGGCTTGAAATAAAACCAAGGGCAGCCAGGGAAAAGTCTAATTTTCTAGATCTTTGTTAGTGATTAGTTAGTGTTAGTGATGTTAGTAATCGAGATTTCTTTCTGTAGTGTACGATTGATTGAAGTCTTTTAAGAAACCACTATAACCGTTTAATGTACCGTGCTCTTGAGCAAGAAATCTCTGGGAGCTGCTGCATCATAATACGACCCGTTTCGCCGCGTCGCTAGCTCCGAACAATTACGGATTTCTAGCGTAACATTTAGGCTTCAGGAATAAGATGATAGATCGATGCCGCCGAGTCAGGAAGAGGACGACGCGTCGGCGTAACCATATAAGTACTATCCAAGCCTCTGTAAACGGGAATTGCCTGCACACGTGCTGTAAACTGCCTTGTAATCGGTTGATGACTGAAGCATAAAAATTAATCGCTGGGAAAGGACAAATGGGTTGAGAAGTTACCCTTTTCGAATATCATTCATTCTCGACAAAGCAAATCGTTGCAAAGGTCAGCGGACTGACGTGCGACATAATCCTCGTGCGATATTCCTTAATTAACGTGCAGTATTATGCATTCTGAAAACGCATGCTCAAAGGCCATTACAGTGTGTCCCTCCTCCAAGTTTGGTATACGCATACCTTTTTACTTTATTCAAGTATGTATATTGCACATTTACCAACTGGCCATAAACACGGGGCACCAGTACACCTGCGTATTCAATACAATGCAGTGCATTTTTTTGCATACTGGTTGTGCACAACTGGTGTTATGTATGACTTGTATATGAGCTGGCTAAAGATACTGGTTGGTAATGTATATAATATTATTGTTGTCCGTTTACATTATTACCGAACATTGGATATTACAGCCCGTAGTATAAATGTTCAACCGTTTATTGTTGTATTATGCAGATGCTTTTACCGCTCAGCTGAGCGCTTTAATGTCTCGTAGAGAAACACAAAAGAGAAGCTCTGAACAAAATTAATAACCCTCTGCATTATTCACTGCAAATGGCATTAAACTAATAAAATAAAACCGTTGTTCTTGATTACCCTGTCCGGTGTGACTTTTCATCAGGACTTCGGTGCGAGCTGGTTTCTCACTTTTACGCTTTCAGTTTGTGCGTTTTGCATAGGTACTGCATCAGATATCGCGATCACTGATCGTCAAGATGATCCTAAACTAATCAGATGATAGGAAAAACGATGCGACCTAATTGCATAACTGGCTTGAATATGTTCACAGCATGCGTCATGTATGTAAAAACATATATCAAATTACAGATGACGAGTAAGACAATGTCTTTCTAACTGTCGAGCCATTTTGGCACTAGGAAAGATTATTCTCCACCAAACGGTAGGAACTTTTTTATTAACTGAACTATTCAGCCTGGAGAAAGTACTCTGCAACCACACGAGCAGTGAGCCTGTCCTCGGGATTAGGTTGCACACATTTTGTCAGTATCGCACGAAATGCCGAAGGAACGCGACGAACGGATGCGGGAATGCCTGGTTTCATCTTCATCTGCAGAATCGAAACTATATTCCCTGCTCCGAGAAAACGCACGTTTCCCGAAAATTCCACAAGGGTCACTCCCAGTGCGGAGACGTGCGACTCTTTAGTATGCCTGCGCAACTTGTTGTCCTCCATTGGTGAGGGTATAAAAAGTTCTGGTGCTATGTAGAGAACTGTCCCTGCCATTTCGGTGGCATGGCGCTGGGTAGCTAGCTGCACTACGTCCGCAGCGGTGCGACCCTTCATACGGCTGATTCCGAAATCAGTGACAAAGGCATGCTTCGTCGCTGCGTCGACCTGCTCAACATACACCATTATGGAATTGTTTGAATGTATGTAACTGATAACAGTACCAAAACGTTGCTGGGTTTTATGTCTTGATGGGTCAAACCAACAATGTCGTGGAAATACAGCATGACATCCGAAATTTGAGTGCAGATGGTTCTTTTTTCGGTTTCACTCAGGGCCTGCAAAAAGCTCATCATTGCTTTAGAAATAATATTTCGGTGCAAATTACGAAAAACTAGATGGTGAAGTTGAAAAACATTACATCTACAGTAAAATATGCTTACGTTGCCTTATGTAATTTTCTGTTTGTATTTCGTTACTGTTAAACTTTCAGACTGCACCTAACTATTACAAGAAACACCTTCGGCTGTCGCCTCAGGGTTTCTTGGATCTGTATTCAGATCGTGATAGGATCTTCCGTTTCACAACTTTGTGTGATGGATGTTATCATCGGTTTCCGTTAATTGTTAGAAGTGTTCGTCAAAGTATAGTCAAAAACTCAAAGGCCCGAGACTGAGAGTCATAACCGGGAACCCACGGGTTGTAGCGGTCCCTTTGATTGATTCATCTGGGGTTGGTTTTCTGTACCATTGCACAGTATGTGTATAATGTATTCATTATACGAAACTCTGTGCTTCTGGTTTGCTTACCGATTTGTATTCAAGCCGTTGCTAGGCTGACCTTATCAACTGACTTTTCCGGCCAGACGATGCAGATAACAGCAGACCGTTCAGTGCGTTTTGGGGGTTAAACAACAAGCTCCAGCCGTTTCAGCTCTACGTATGGACCTCGCTATAACGTTAGCGGAACCCGTAAAACGTTCCTTGCAAATGTTTTGTTCGCTTGATCACTTTGTAAGTTAATCAGTTTCAGTTCTGGCATTTTTGTGGCAGGCTTCTTTGCTTCGTACTTTCATATGGTTTTACACGAGGATTTCTTCTGTGATTTCGTGCCGGCCCGGCCACGTTCTACAGCAGACTATCCTCAGTCAATTACTGACTTCTAGATTATTGACTGTAGTTTTGGAATTTACGTAATGCATTGTTAAAGCAGTGTTAGAAACTTCGAATGACTACTTGGCCATGATTAACTTTTTTAAGCTGAATCTGGAAACCTGATTACAAAACCGGAAAAAACAGTTAACGATTCCCTTTCAGTAACTGCATGCATGCTTGCCGTCACCAAACCAAATGTTTAATGTTATTTTGACGTTTTACACACGGTCGAAAGTTTACTTTTAACTCGGACTTCCGGAACCTGATTTCTTTGCTTTTGATTCTGCGAAATTCAGTGCGTACGTTGAAATTAAAAACAGTAAACTGCATGTGCCTCAGCAATTTTTGCGCCACGCAGTACATACGGTTTACCCCGCGTTAGACAGTTAAACCACATGCCATAATTAGAGCATCCGGATGACCTTTAAATTAATGTCTTTGGATCATGCGGATCCTTGGGGAAGAAGATTTTGTAGGTGGTCAAATACTTACCAAACACGGGCATCCTGCCGGTACAACCTATGCTAAGGTGCTTTTGTTTCATCGTGATACGGGTCAGAAGGCCGGTAATTGCCCAAAATGTTCCATTTTACAATTATTTTGTTTTAGCTTTCTTTGGGTCAAGCGTTCGGTACTTGAGGAAAATATCCGCCCCGTTTACCGCATAATTTCCTTCTGGTTCTGGTAAACACTCGGTAATGAAATAATATTTCGTTCCTAACTTGTCTCAAAGTGTTACTTTTGTTTCGTCTTGATCCAGGTCAAACAATTAGTGTAGCTTTGGATATACACATTCGCTTGCAATCAGCTCGTTTCAATGCTCAAGGAAAACGTAACCAATATCTCAGCCTCTCCGGAGAAAAGGTCACAAATTTGCTATTCTATACTGATAGCCGTTGGATCGTTACCGTAAGTATAAGTATAGGTGCAGTCGTGGACTATAAGTAGCTAGCTGGTCATGCAGTCATGTGATCTCCTAATTTCAAACAGTTTGACTGTATGTTAGCTTTCAGTGCTTTCGGAACGATAGAAAATAGGAAAAGGCGACCTGTTAAGTTCGAACTTAGAAGGTTCGACAGCGATGTCTGACTTCCTGCCTGGTTTCTGCCTGTATGCAACGCATTTCTAAGCCCTTTTTACATTCCGTGGAGTATATTGTTCTTTGGCAGCTACCGGGTGTTTACTGTCCTTGGCCGTTTCTTCTAAAAATTCTCCAAGAGGTGCTTTACGAAAACCATCTTTGACATTTGTAAAAGATTGAAATGGTTTTGAGCTACTGTTTCGTTTACGCTCCCTTAAAGGTGTTCGTACATAAGCTGGAATAGCGGCAAACTCGGCCCTGGTTGGTTGATAGAACTACTGGTTTGAAGAGTTTTTCTTAAATAAACTTTACTTCAGCTTTTGTAAGAATGCCAAATCGTCATTTTGCTGAGACACCCTGTAAGAAATTTATTTATGGATTTATCTCCGGGAATTTTACACATACTTTGTGCTTTCCGTACGATATTTTGTACCGGCGTTTAAATAAATCATAAATTTAAAAAAACTGTTACTTCCCAGCTGCAGTTGCCGTTGTGGAAATCGGAACATAGCAACGGTTATTAACATTTGCGCTGTTTTTTATAATACATTATCTGTGCAGACTGTGCGCAACGAGTAGTGCATGAAAATGATCTTTTTGAGCGCTCCTGGCTGCGCATGAGTTTCTTTTAAAATCAAACATCATGTGCAACCGTTTTGGCCCATGCCCTATCCGATTCAGTAATTTGTTCGGGCGAAGCTAATATGGTTCGGCAGATTTCGTGGTCACGGGACGAAGTTCCGTAATAGGAACTAGAACTAGATAGGATGTCATCTGTCAAGTGAGACCCTCACCATTTTGTTCTCGAAAGTGATCTCTTCTAGGTTATGTCCGTGTACAAGCTTGAGAACAAGAAAAATGTCAAGTTCGTCCAGCGCTATTCCCAAAAACTGCACGTTCGGATGGTTGAGCCGACTGATGACAGAAAACAGACAAGATATCGCCTGTTTTTGGAATGTTGCAAAGCTTCACCTAAGGATTATTGCTTTATCCAGTATGCGCTGCATTTCTTCACCTTCTAGGACATCCGATGAAGCTATCCTTTTGACAGCGCACTCGGTCGTGCCCCAGTTCGCAAGGTACACCATTCCAAACCGTCCGTCACCAAGCTTTTTCCCCAGCTTCGGGTCCCTCCGATTGATCATTAGATGCTGCATATCTGATACATGAAACCTCATAAACTTGTCACCGGAGAAAGTATTCATTGTGTTCCTTTCTATACGTTAGTTCCCTCTTGTATTATGCGAAGTGAAGTTGTGATGGTAATTCGGTTTATCACGTACCCGATGCGTCAGTATTGGTGGTTAGCGGCTGCGGTGAAACAAGCCCTTCAGAGTTGCTTGCATCCTCCGTTTTTGTCTCCTCCGTATCAGTCAAGCCCACTGTTTTCGGATTCAGAGAATATGTTCTCAAATCATGCTCAACTTCCATCAGGCACTTGGGATCTGCCGTGAACGAACAGCAAAATCTGCTGATCGTTAGCGTATTTCCCATCAGCTGCGACATTGATGGTGTCCATCCTCCGCAGTCAACAGTCTGCTGGTCCTTAAAACCTGTTTCGGAGTGGAGCACGCGCACCTTGTCGCCGACCTTGGTGGATGAACCGTCTCCCGATATCACTGAAAAATTAAAAATTAAGTTATGCATACTGTCTGTCTTCTTCACATTGTGGCATAAGGATAGTGCTAAATAGTCGAAGATGGCAGCTTTCAAGTCAATTAAAATGCAGTGTTTCACCATTACTTTAGTGCGTAGCATTGACCTGTTGTCACTTTCTTCAGAGCTTTTGGGTTAAAGCAGCTGTTTCCCGAACCAACTTTCACCAACGGATCACCATCAACATCAAAGAAAACAATGCGACCCACTTTCCCCAAGGCAGCTCGATGGCCATCGTTGACCCCGCCGTGTCCTTTCTGAAGCTGATTCAAGCTGTGCAAATCCGTTGTGACCTTTACCAAGTCGCCGCTTATTACTACGTTTCCGTCTTCAGCCACGCCTTCATATCCATCTATACAGGGGTTCTAAATGCTCCGTAAAGAATCCGCAATAGAGACCTTACCTCTCGAAAGAACCAATAATATGTCGGGATGACAAACCACCGTTCTCGATACCCTGGTTCTCGCTGGTTACGATCAAGAGTACCTCTGCGTCTCCTTCAGACGTGAAACTGTGGAGGAAACCGATGCGATTCAAGAACCCAGAGTCATACGTGAGACCGTGTTCGGCTTGATTTTCTTTGATGAGTTCCTCGTCCTTGACGATCAGGACTATACTTCCCAAAACTGGCTTTCCCAGGCGAAGGGACTTTACAGTGGGATTTAAAGCTTTCCCAAGCTCCAAGTGTACGGTTAGCTGTCGTGCTACTTCCGCTTGCTGATCTGCCAGAAGAATGTAGTATTGGTTGGAATACCGTTGCAGTAGAAATGTAGAAGTCATAATTTAATCTCATATTGCGCAGAACTATGGGCACCACGCAGTAGTTTAAGTAGACCGCAGTACATCGAGAAGTACATACTTACTGTACCTAGATTAGGCATCTTTTCTAGCATCTCCGCCTGTAACGCGTCGCTCAGTTTTACACATATATCTGCCGAGTTGCTCGCGGTCCGTCACTATTGCAACCACAACACATTTACCGAAGTCTTCTGATGCAAATCTACCACTCGTCGCTCTCTCAAAAGGCAATCCGCTGCATCCGCGTATCCAAAAACTGACGCTAAACCAAGCGCGCTAATATTATCTTCGTCTTTCAAGGTGAAATCAAATTCGGAGTGGGCCAGTAGCTGATTAATTATTGTAATACGAACAGGATCACTGGCGCCTCCGCAGGCAAAAACGGACATCATTAACGCTGTCATATTCTTAAACGCCGGTGATTTAGCGTTGATTTCAATCCGAGAAGAGCATAGCAGAAGTTTGACCACAGCTGGGCTCTGTCCACAAGAAGCTAACATTAGTGGTGTCAGGCCTCCGACTTCGGCATTTACGTCGGTCGACGGTTGGTCCAAAAGACGTCTGACTTCGGAGACACTTTCTTTGACGACGGCCTCATGCAGAGCCGTCAGACTGTACGATCTCCTTTCGGCTCCGATGTTATTGCCGGTTTCAAGCTCACCTTGGACATGTTCTAAAAGTGTAGGAAATTACATCACTCACACGTCAATGAGACAGTCGACATACTTGGAAAACGTTCTAGTACGTAGGACATAATATGTACATACTCGTACATATCACTGAACTGTATGAAATTCGTTGAAAATTTAATTAATACTACCAGTAATCTGCTCATAATGCGGTATAACATTATTCGAGTGATAGAATATAGACAAGAATAAAAATAACCCACTTTTTAATCCTATCAGCAGTGCAGTCACCACGGTTTGCGGCAAGTTATCAATTAGGGCATGGATTAATTCGTCGTTTCTGCTCCTGGCCCACGTTGTAAGCACACATGAGGCACCAAGAAAATCCGACATTTCATACTGCTCAAATCGATCCCCCTTAATCAGAAGTTTTACAAGGGAAGCATCTTCTGTCCTTGCAGCGATTTCAAGCGCAGTCATGCCATCCTCACTTCGCAGCCCCAGTTTACAGTGCTCATGTGCTATCAGCAGTTGGATTTTTTTATAAAGTATGGTTTTGTTGTTGCGTTCCGAAGAGAAAAGAACAGCCACCATTAACGGTGTGGACTTTCTTACATCGTGGGGTAGATTGACATCCACCCGGGGACACCGCAATAGTTCACGAAATATTTCCGTATCGACGGAATCATAGAGTGCTACCAGTAGTGGAGTAGCTCGCCCTGTGGCGTGCACGTGATTTACATTCGTGCTGGACTTGGAGCAGAGCTGGCGGACCAGACCGATGTTCCCTTCCTGAACTGCAAGCTGTAGAAGTGCAGTATCTGGTCCAGTTTCGAAATGGTGCACTTCGGATACTGCAACACAGTCTGACATGGTGAGATGCACTATTACCATACTACGAGTACTGTACAGGCTATTTCTCATTAATATCATGTTGAAACAACCTTAACGAATGTCGTGGCAGAAAAAGCCTACCGCTATACTTCTCGCATCCCATTGCTGAATCTATTTCAAGCTGATTTTTACATAAGTATTTCGTCATTCAGCGAAGATATCCGTGAGCCATACCGATTCGCACATCTGCACCGTAGATGTGTTAATGCTCGGTTTGAAGAAAGCAAATTCAAAAGGTTCGTAAAATCCACATTTGCGATTTACAAGGTCGTCTCAGTTAAACCTACACGAAATATGTAATATGCTCAATACGTGCACGTTCGCTGCCATTACTGATGTGAGGCAATTTCTACAGAAAAACAGTTCAGTTACTTATCTCATACTATGAGACAAATTGTACACTCTATGTTAGCAGAAAGGTCGAACGTTCTGGTTTATACAGTTGAGTACTAGTGCATATTAGTTCACAATGCTTAGCTTATGCAATGTTATCGCAGTATTATCGTACATAATAATATTTTTTTCGAAGTGCAGCCAAAGTATTTACGTATACAAATATGGTGCAGCGGATCTCTCTGCATTCATAAACTTGTATACGTAGTGAACCAACATATAAAAAAAGCAAATAACTTTTTTAGATTGCACACACATAAAAGCTCCTACATTTCAGATACATACAGATACCTACATCTATCGGGTTTGTCTTCTAATGAATTTTAAAACGGATGTCGTAAACGGATCTCCTTACTGTGCGGATCGAAATACGACCATCGACAGGCGATAAGCCTTTACTGCTGACCAGCTTGATTTGGCTGACCATGATGGTAAAACAGCAGTTCTATAAGCACAATAATTATTAAGGATACATAAGACGTAGCGCGAGGGTCTGCAGATGATCGTTAGTTTTGTACATGTATCGTCGCGATACTTACGCGCAGAGCCCTTGCTGAATATCTTTCCCATTGTGCTGTAGGGCCTAGGCTGTAGACTGTAGCAAGCTAAATGACCAAGTAGAAACTCGACGGACCCACTTGCTGACGAGTTCCTACTGATTCCGCTTTCGCTTGACAGCCTGGTATCAACTGGAAGTCTGAAAAAGAATAACTGATTTATCGAGCATAAGCTGATGAGGTCAAGATAAATCCAGGGAATTAGTTTTAAAATTTTCATATTGACTCTTATCAAGTCAGCACAGAGTCTGTGCACAGCAATTAGAATTAGGTACATATGTACGTCATACAGTATCACAGTCAGCACAGAGTCTGTGCTGACTGTGATACTGTATGACGTACATATGTACCTGATTCTAATTGTGATTTAATATGGCAATAAAACTCAGTTATGCTGCGATAAGGCCATGCACCCGGTACCACCGCACTAACAGTTAGCCAGTTAAAATTCAACGAGTGGAGCAATGACAATTACAGCTTGTATAATCTCTCGCAAGTTGTAATTGTCATTGCAGGAAGTTATCCCTACATTTTAATGCAGCTTAGGCCTTAATGAACAAAGAAAGTCACTCTTGCACAGCTTGTAAGGAATACCACTCACCGAATTATAGCAATGTATTCCGCTCCACGACAGAAATCACGGTACGGGTTCTTTTAATCAAGAACGGACCCGACAAACCATGATCGTTCACAAGTGAGTCTACAGGTATCGCTATGCATTCACAGTCCAGCGGAATTCTCTCTAATCAATCAATATGATCAAAGCCCAAAGGGAACACCCAAATGAATGTGACATCATATCCGGTGAAAGATAAACAACCAATACTAATAAATGTGACGTCAAAAGTACATACCATACCTTATCGTGCAGGAAAAAACTTTTGACCGGTTCATTATCACACTGTTTTCGTATTATTTTCCGTGACTCACCGCGAGCCAAGAATTTTTCCACCACAACCTTCGAACACCCTTTTGCCGCGCTAATATTTCCCCATACCGCAACATTACGAAAACGGTTTACTGGATTTACCCGCGGCACGACACACTGAACTTTATTATATTTTTTTTACTATTGTATATGTAATCGATATTACCTGGGTTTGCAATGTACGAACTGAGTCGTCATAGAACAGAAGTGGGGTATCTGTACAATACTTCATAGGTGCACTGATGTGAGAAACTGAAAGAACAGCGCAAATTTAGTACCAATATAACACTGCCCTAGCTCGGCAGCATTCGCATAGTTTACAGTTTGCCAACCTGCCACAAAAATGGAAAGCCATAATTATTTAATCATAACTATGGTGCACTAATGTAAACACCATACGTTCACAAACTACTGTACTATAAGTCACGTGTCAGTACAGAGAGTGTTTTCACCACGCTTAAGTTGAACCATCTTGTTTCCGATCTCATAAACATTCCGGCCACATCTTTTCCATAGTTTCACTAATCCGGATAAATATCCCATAAGATATTTATCTAAAGTAGTAGCATAGCTATAATTTCTCATTAAAATAAAGAATGAAATGCAGGGCTTCACTGGTTTTGGCATTTCTGCCGCTGTTTAAAAGAAAACAAACGATGCAAATCATGCGACCGTCAGTGTAGTACTGCAGCTTGCTAGAGTGTGTTCCCATGCGTGTCCTTTAATATTGTAGTATAAAAAATATATGCACCAGTCACAGATGACGATTAAAAAACTATCTGTTCTACTTTAGCAACCCCTTCTTCGAACTAGGAACAGTTATTCTGAACCCCACGGTAGGAACATTTCTGTGGACTGAACTATTCAGCCTGGAGGAAGTACTCTGCAACCACCCGGGCGGTGGGCCTGTCCTCGGGATTAGGTTGCACGCATTTTGTCAACATCACGCGGAATGCCGAAGGGACGCGACGAACGGATACAGGAACGCCTGGTTTGGTTTTCATTTGCACAACGGAGACTATATCCGCTGCCTCAAGAAAACGCACGTTTCCCAACAATTCCACGAGGGTCACTCCCAACGCGTAGATATCCGACTCCTTCGTATGCTTGCGCAACTTGGTGTCCTCCACCGGCGAGGGTACAAAAAGTTCCGGTGCCATATAGAAGATCGTTCCTGTCATTTCGGTGGCATAGCGCTGGGTAGCTTGTTGTATTGTGTCCACAGCAGTGCGACCCTTCATACGACTGATTCCAAAATCAGTCACAAAGGCATGCTTCGTCACTGCGTCGACCTGTTCAACAAAATAGTTATACTGTGCGCTGGTTTGACTGTATGGAACCGATAGTCCGTACCAAAATGTTGCTGGGTTTCACGTCTTGATGGATCGCACCAACAGTGTCGTGGAAATACCGCATAGCATCCGAGATTTGGGTACAGATGGTTCTTTTCTCGGTTTCACTTAGGGCCTGCAAGAGTCCGAATTACGATTAACAACATTGCAGAACTAGATCGATATTACGTTGCGAAAACATGTCTCGTATCAGTCGTTGACTCGACTGATATGCATGGTATGCATTTCTGTTTCTGTTACTGTTGAACTAGCTGTCAGTCCGAACTAAGAAACGTTGTCATCCACAAAGTCTTTAACCGAACCTCACCATTTTATTCTCGAAAGTGATCTCTTCTAGGTTGTGTCCATGGACGAGTTTGAGAACAAGAAAAATGTCAATTTCGTCCAGCGCTATTCCCAAAAACTGCACGACGTGCGGATGGGTAAGGCGACTGATGACAAGAAG
>JAQGAU010003821.1:0-12556 GCA_034698045.1 Paramacrobiotus richtersi
CAAGAAGGGCGAGCTGGCCGATCGCAGTTCGGTGTCGGCAATTCCTAACCGAGATACAATGTTTGCCATGAAGCATTAGTATCAAACAACCCCGCTGGGTAGCCATGTAGATCAAGGGAACCAACACAATTATTAACATTATTATTAACATTAACATATACATAATTCTTACGATACTTTGATCGGAATGAACTTAACCAGAGGATTTTTCGGAGAGACAAGCGATGGCTGGTTGTAACTGATATTGGTGAAAATGTTTTTTACGTTCTAAATAATTATAATGGCTTCCAGCGCCGGGGTGAAACGTGAGAAGTGTCAAACTGGCGGACTTTGGCAACGCTTAGAAGTACGTAATCGAAGCGGTCAGCTGGTACGGCTTTGATTTATAAGGTACTTCGCCATGGTTAGAAATAAACTAAATAGTTTTTGTGAGCATCATGGGCTACATAAGGCATACCATTCAGTAAAAGCCAATAAACAGATCAGCATAGAGTGCGACGTTAAACTTGCACAGCGATCTGTAATTGGCTTTTACTGGTAGTTCAATCATAAAATGCTGATTCGCGCTACATAAATAACATTTGCTCAGATTAAAACTTTTCCCGGGCACGTACAGTACACTGTACTGTACGTGGACTTACTTACGACCAGCTGCACATTACCACGTTGTATTCCCTGACAGTGTGAAACATAATCACGCTAATCTGCATTCTGCAGAACTCTGCATCAGCCCGTTTTCGAATCCGATTGTTTGTACGTATGTCCTTTGTTGTACAGACTTTGGACAGACTTTATGTACTATGCCTTCTTTTCTTTCAGGGATGCTCGTGGTATGTCGGCTTCTTGGCTACCCGTGTGTTTCAGGCAACCTGCATGCTGTTGGAAACTTTTCTCAAGATTGGCGTGTACGACGGGAAAGAGACCACTCTCAGTTGCTGGTCCTGCAACGTCCTTTTCGGTACTTTTTGTTATTTGGACAGTCCAGATCATGTCAGAATTCGCAGTGTGGCATAGTGCTCCGATATCTGCATCAGTGCAGCATGTCCTTCGCTTCACGCAAAGCCATGACGAAGACAGACAAGGAAGACGTACCGAGGCGACTAACAGCTCGCAGACTGTTTACTTAAATGCTGGAAATAAAGAATACAAGTAACTGCCGTTGCAGGAAAGGGCAAAACCTCGATGTCGCGAATTGGTCAGTACATGCAGCATGTCATGCAGGAAAAGGAGCATCATCCTGTTGACAAACTCCTGCTCTTCAATCACCATATGGAGACCCAGCTGACTTCGTGGAAGATTCCTTAGGGCACTGAGCCCTTTAGCTTGTGTACAGTATGTTCTGCGCTTGTACTGAAGGATATCGGCATTCTCCGTCGTAGCGCCGTCATTCCGATTGTTATTCAGCTTATAATTAAGCACGCACGTATCACCGCCAGGCGCCAGCCAACTTACGGGCGACCAAAAAGTAAAATTGTGGAAACGTTTGAATGACGGCTGTCAACCAAATATTCCCACAAGTTTACTTCTTGGTTTTGGACAACTGCAGTTGTCCGGATTTGCGAGACAATGAACGCTCGACTTTAGCTGCTTGGTTACACAACTTTACCGATCAGGAACGAAGTGTTTTTCTGGATTTATCTTGGACCTTTTGAACTTTCTCGAATTATGTCCCGGTTGTTTGTCTTTCTGGACGAAAAGACGTCGATTGTCGTCTCGAAAATGCCCATGAAGTGTAGCCGAGGTGATAAGGCTAGTAAAGCATAACTGAGCCTACCTATGTCGTTCTTCTCAACCAGAGGCCTTTTGTTTAGATTGCATTGATTCGGTTTGCATACGGCCTAGTTAGAACAATAATGGCAGAATTTTTCTATGGAGGAAATAGCTAACATGTAGGTCATCAGAATTGAGAAAATGAGCATGGCCAGCGATTAATCTTTGAACAATGATCTCGTTTCACTTGACAGTGAGCGCCAGCTTGAAATTTGCGATTAACTGGTATCATTATTTTGAAATTGTCTCTCATTACAAATATGTACCGATAAACTTGCATAAACTAATCATCATCTGCTTCTGTCACATTCAGTTATTGACTGAATCTGTTCTCCTATATTACCAATCAGGTTATTTGGTTACTTACATGTGAAAGTTTATGTCGAAATGCATGCAGATTTGTTTAAATAGAACAGTGTGGATGTACGGGGCTCTGACGGATTGTTGCACTATGGATGGCTCGTTGGGGCGACTTCTGAAAGTCTTACTGTTGACTTTGGCGCCGACATACAAGAGCTTCCCTACGGAAAAGTGTACCGCGGCCGACAACGGAGCTTCTTCACCGATATGGATCCAAAGCGTCCTATCAGCAAATACCGATTGTCAGGGGTTGAAATTTTGCTGTGCGTGGATTCTTCTAAGCGATGGAAATGGTATCCGAGCATATTATTGTTTCCGCATCAGTTCGAAGGCCATTCCTTTTGCTTGGTTACGGTTTCGTTGCCCGATCGCAGCCATACGCACGTAGCTGCTCCGGAAAACAGGATTCGCATGCCCCGTAACAGGCTAGAACTACAGGGATCGGTGTACAAAGAAGGGCAGACTGTGCAATGGTCCCCCATATCCAAGGAAGAGGACCGGAAGGTTCATCAGAGACTTACAGTAAGTAAATGTACCATGTGTACAGTCGCACATTGTCCAGTCTGCTAAATTCTGACCTTTCCGAATTTCCGGTCTTGGTTGTGAGAGGTTATTTACATAACGTAAACGCAAGCATAAGTATTACTAGGAAAGTGCACTTGCTCGTTTCGAGGACTGGAAGACCGAAGCGAAAGCAGCAGTTACACCGAAAAACACCAAAATCTCAGTTTTTCTGAGACTTGATTAGATAGGGCCGGAGACTGCGCAGTAATAGTAACGGATACACAGACATCAAAATTCCAGTTTCGCTGAGCACAGGGGACCCTCGCTTCACTTCGGCCCTTTAGTCGATTAAATCTAATTTAAATCTACAGTATTATGGGTTCAGTGATCTTTAAACTTCCAATCGTCTCTATCGGTACGGCAGTAACGGTGTAGTTTGTCAGCGGTTTTTTTACCGTATCCGAATTTATACTGCAGCTGTGTTTCCAGTGCACTGATCCGCATAAATGACTACTTCGTTTTTCCAGAAGCACACCTTATCTGCGAGATCCTTTATAACTGACAACATCATCCACATGGGCTGCATTCCTCGGGAAAAGCATCCCGAGCTCGACGTGCACAATTGGACTGAAGCCACCTTTCAATCATTATGTGGCGATATCATTCTGGATGTTTTTGGCAGTTTGGACAGTCCACCCCAGACCATGATCCGCAGAGTGTGCAGAAAATGGAACCATTTTCTGACATCGCATTCGGGGCGGCGTATCCTCCGCTTTACCTACAACTGCAAGAAAAAGGAGCGGTATCAGGGTGAACAGCAAATGGTCACTTGCCTCATCAACTGTTGGAGTAAACAAACGCGAGTTATCGTTCTGGCCGGAGATGGTAGATCATTTGTATCGCGAATCGGACAGTTTCTGTACAATTTCCTACAAGACTGGAAATATTCTCCGGTGGAGAAAGTGATGCTGTACAATTTGCGCTTGGAAAACTACCGAAGTGCGGAATTCTATAACATGGTGGATAATCTCCGCAGTGCGCTGAGCCGCCTTGTTTCCGCTTGTAAAACGCTCTTTCTAAAGGAAGTCCGGATGGAACGTAGCAGTTACCTCCTGCCGATCATTGTGCACTTCATTCATGCCCGCATTACTGCTAGTCAGCTGGACGATGGTCGAAGGAAGGAGTGGTGGGATTTGTTGGATAACAGCTGTCCGAGGGTGGATCCCTCGGTAATCTGGGTGCGCAGCTACACTGATCCAGACACAGAAGTGGTATTTGATCAGTATCGGCAAACTGACCGGGTGAAGGCTGTGCAGGTACGCATAGGAGATCCAGATATCTTTAGTGATATTTAAAATAATCGAGACGAGCTCTATGTAACCGCAGACTTTTAATTTGCGGGTAATAAAATTTACGGCTTGTGGTTTAATACGTAGCTGTTTATCACTGGTCATACCGTGCGCGGCTGTCTTGATTTCACTGATAGCTATTACAGCGGATAGAATATGGTGTTAACGTCAGCTTAAAATAAGGCACGTTGCTCAAGAGTGACAAGGTTGCCAACTTAGTAATAGTGCGACATATTTTGATTTTGCAGACTCTGAACTTAATGCAATGTCCTGATCCGCGGGAGGGCGTTCATTACCACCTCCAGCAATGGCACTCCGCCTCCAATCAACTGGCTGCATTAGATCCTGGAAAACTTACCAACCTCACCGTCTACGCTCTGTATTGTGTTTTCCATAATAAAATCATGGTCATCCAGGTGTATTGTCCATAAGAAGGAAGCATGGACTCATCGGTTTTACTGGTAGCGTTCAGAGAAAGAAACCAAGCGGACGAGTCGATGGGCGCCCGGGATATGCCTGGTATCTGCGTCACGCAGCCTCGGTGCTGGTATTTGTACAATTTTTCGACATGTGTGATACATAAGTAATTCTATTCCTGTTTCGAGCACTTCGATAATATATCTGAGAGTCCGATAATCTGAAAAACTAAAATGCTGTCAGTGTCCGTCTGGTACTTGTGTTTGTACTTGTGCCATATCAATTTAAGAAGGAAGCTAAATCCTTGTATCGGATAAGATTCGGCTTATTAAAATTGCTTGATTCAGTGGCTACTGCAGGTTTACAGCACGCTGAAGATAGCCTACTTGTCGATGTGCGTCTAGCCTGTCTAGGAGCAAATTTACTTCCGCTCCAGGTGGTCGACTTGGGCGCCCGCCCACGGTACGAACGCATGAGGAGCATTGCCACTCACCGTGATCGAAAGTGTAGCCGTGTAGATATGCCTTTTGCTGTGCATTTCGCATTTTTTATGACTTTTATGATAAAAGTGCACACATGCATTGGAAAATATATCTGTAGGTGATAAAAACAGGCGATAAAACTTGAAGTTTTTGAACTTGTGTAGTGTGAGCAATTTTCTTTAAATGTTAAAACACCAGTTTTCGGATCGGGATAGCTGCTAGCGATATTATTATTAGGAAACCATTGGCATTGTGGGAACAGTTTCGAGTTCCAGACATGCCGTTTCAGAGTGTGAGTGCCACGTTTACGCTGAAGTACGGAATCCCTGGTAGCGAATTTAAAGCCAAATGTGATAATCGCATTCCCTCAAAAGCAGGATTTTCGTACCACGAGGCCGAGATCACCATTGGAGAGCACAAAAATTTCCCGCAGCTGAGAGCCTCCACTTGGATTTTGCGAATCTCTGGCGCAGAGGGCTCTGCGACATTACTGCCTCCTCCTTCGCTTCGTGCTCTGCCTGGCTGTTCATATTGGTTCACTCATCAGCTGTGGTAAGACATTGGTGGAAACTGGGACAACTTTAAGAAGGTCCCAGTGAGAAGGCTTCTTCAGCCAGTTTGCTTCCCCGTTTCTTTAAATATTTGAACACTACTCTGTTCTTACTGCAAACTTTGCTGATAGGGGATCTGCAGAGCGTTCTGAAATCAGCTTTAACGAAAGTACGGCTCGATTAGTTCCAGAGGACGAATGCCCACTGTACGGTCACTACGATCCCATCAACTGGTATTCGCGCAGTTCATGTGATAACTCGCAGTTCAACGTAACATCACACACTTGGGAACTCCATATCACCTTCGAATGCGGACCAACGGCGACGAGTACTTTGGGTACTGGCGCGCGTCTTGTGGAGAAAATTTCCAGTCTACACGAATCCGGGAATTTATGTGATTTCAAGTTGGTTTCTACCGCGTGGCCCGCTTATAATTTCCCGACATTGAGACGGTCACAGCACTTGAACCAGTTAACCGATTTCTAGCATTTTTTCATTTTTCGAAAGCCAAACCATCCCAGCATAGACCGCAAAAAGTCGGAAAAGTGAATCCATAACCCAGTCATTTTTGTGATTTTTTTGCCAAAAACAACTGGAATTATTCGATGGCCCGGGAACGGCTTTAAAAAATCATGCTCGTTAAGTTTTCGTCCAAAGCTTGACTATAAACAAGGACATTGTGACAGGGGTTACATCAATAAACAGAGCTTTTCAAGCTCTACATTATGTCACAATTTTGCTCAATTTCTGTTCGGTTACACAAAAGCGCCTTTGGTACAACCGGCACTGGGTCGCTTTCTGTTCCCGTGAAAACCTGGTCACAAATGATCCGCGCAGAATATTTTGGTTGGAAAATCAATTTTAAGCCGCAGTGTGTAGCAGCGTTAAAGGCCAGTCTACCCTCTTTCAGAAATGGTCTTACTTGTGCCTGTAAGTTTTTCGCTTAACCCGCGGCATCAAGTTAAAATAATCGAGGGAATTTTACTACGAAAAAGTCAAATATTTGTTGAATACGAAACTGCGTACAACAAATGCACCAGAAGGAACTGGATTACTGTTTTGTGTGCATACGTAGTGCATAGCTTTCTGCGACGAACGCGTGCAATAAAAGTGATTTTGGACTGGCAGGTGCAAATCACAAACAGTTTTTATATCTTGATTTGTGGGTCATGAAACAATGTTGGCTTGTTCTGCTCTACAGGTTACTGATTGACTGCGCAATGTTCGTATGAGGGCTAATATAACTTATTTTGAAGACAAAGAGTTGCTCTTCAAAACACAAGCAAAGCGAGAAAAGTCGGATCAGTGATTAGCAAGATTGGACAGAAAAAAATCTGGGAAATTATAAGCGGGCCACACGGTAGTGACGGAAAGGAATTTCCCGTGCATCGCACTATTCTGGCTGCTTGGTCGCCGGTGTTTGCTACCATGTTCACAACCGCTATGAAAGAGAAAGAATCGGGAGTGTGTCGTATGGAGAATTGCATTGGAAAGGTGGTGGACGCTCTGGTGCAGTTTGTCTATGCGCGTCCGCTTCCTGATTTGCATGATATCGTGGAGGATGTACTGGATCTTGCGGAGCAGTACCACATTCCTGAACTGCGGAGTGCGTGTGAGGAGTTCCTGAGCAAGAGTATGACTGCTGACAACGCTCCGCAGTATTTCCATCTAGCCAAGCTGCGTGGGCTGAGCGGACTGCAGTCTAAAGTGGCGCGGTTTATTGCCGAGCATGTTAATCTGTTTTGAGAGGCTTTTGGACGGTAACGGCGCAGGATGTATGGTTTATTTTGTATTTAGTCAGTACGGATGCCAGTGGTTTGATTCACGTGATCTTTGTTTGTCGTTTGGAGGTTTCTGGAGCGGTTAGACTGCTACAGTGTCTTTCCAGTTCTTGATGAATGTTACGAGTAACTGTCAGCGCTGCGCCTTGTTAAAAACTAATCGAGGATTCAGGTATACCGTGTTTTGCTTTAGCGGAAAGTCGTTGGCCGTTATAAGGACAATCTGGAAGTAACATTTTGCAGAACACTTTAAGTCAGCTCGCTTCCGCTGGCAAAACGCTGGTCCTAAAGGAATTTTCTATACGCGGTTGAGTACATAGCCCGCTCATCCGATTGTTGTACAATTAAGCCATTCGAAGCCAGAACACAGTGATACCGTTACTGTGGTTTAAATTCTTTATGCCATAAGAATAAGAGAAATATTTCCTATTACCGTTATGTTATGGTTGACACCTTGACATCGTCGGATACATGTTTATGTTCAGCTGGCAATAATGGCCGTCGGTTGCAGGAATTAACGGTGCATGCCAGCGTGCAACTGGTGCAAGTAATTCGGCTAATAGATGATCTTACTGTGCGCCAAAGCCACGAGTGGCGGAACGCTTAGTTCCGCAGAAATAAGCTTGAACACTGTTTTATAGTTGGGTCTGGTAAACCATGGTCCATGGAGCCTTTATGATTACTGCGACCTTCCCTTCTGTACTACCAGAATCACAGAAAAGCGATCGGAAAGGCTCTTTTCATCCCACAGCAGTATACGTTCTAGAACGCATTTTTGGGTTACTCACGACAGTGAAAGCACTCAAAGCTGGCTTGCCGTGAGATGTGTTCTGCAGTTAATTTTTCACGAAGTTATGACTACTGTAAGAAGTACGGCCGGAAAATCTTCACATCATTTCATTCAACAAATGCACGTAGCCGTCTCATAACATAGTGTTCTCCAGTTTACACATCGTAACAGTAGTGTCTATAGAATTAAACGGGAAATTTCCACTGAGTCGGCACTTTGCGGAACACGGCAGTTCTGCACTAACTGGTTTAAATGAAAACATTCTCCATTGATGCAGTGCTTCCACTTAACACTGGAAAGCCAAACCGCGCTTTGTGAAAGTACTTCGCACTTCTTGGAGACATTCACAAGACTGCACTGTATCTGTGTGTTGTCCACATTAAACGTTTCAGAGCTTGCGGGTTGTCTTGTTATCCCGATATATGAATTTCCTTTCGGTTTTGTTTTCCACTGAAAAATGATTCCTTATTTCCGGACAATGTCCTTCGGCTATGTCTTGGTCTTCGTGCATAACTTTATGCGTGAGTTGTACAATCTATGTTAGCCAGAATTGATTGACGGGGTTTGCTTTGTTGCCAGTTATTCAAACCGCATTTCACCAAAATGCGGCAGCTAAAGGAGCCGGTACCACACGCTCCTCAACGAACACTGTATGTTCCACCGATGCCTGCCGCCGTACCGGTGAGCCGAATTAGACTTGGGTCGATTTCGTCAGTCATGATCCTGCTGTTACTGTTGCAGCAAAAAAGTTTTTGGACCGCATCGATACATCCAGCGATCCATGTGACGATTTCTTCCAGTATTCTTGTGGAAAGTGGATTGCATCCGTGCCAGATGATGTTGAATCCCTGGATGAATATGATATCCTAGCTGCAAATATGGCTAAGACTAAGCAACGTACGGCTACGATAAAAAATAAATCGGACAGGTTGCGTGGTTGTTTATCCCTGTCTGTTTTCGCAGAATTATTATCGGGTCGTAAGAATCCAGCTTTCGAGTCAGAAGGAAAAGCGAAGGCATTGTACCAGCAGTGCAAAAACCAAGGTACACAAAGACCGAGCGCAATAATAATAAAAGAAAAAGAACAGAAGTTTCTTTCTGTTTTGATTATGACTAACCCGAAATAACTTTTTTTCTCGTACTATTATGCTACCATCTGTTCCTAATGTCTTTTGCGCATGCTGTAGCAAACGACGAAGCTCAATCGAAGCCTTTATTGCACTTGATGACACAGATTATGGGCGGTTGGCCGGTGCTTGCGCCCAACTGGGATTCATCTGCTTTCAGTCTATTTGATGTACTGGTCAAAGCCCAGCAGTTCCGTGTGGAACCATTCTTTTCCATTGAAGTGTTACCACAGACAGATTCTCCGCGGTCAAATATGATTGTTGTATCAGCTCCTGACCGATACGTCAATCTAATGGCCAAGGAGGGTCTGACGTTGGAAATGTTCAACAAAACTTATACTGAATGGCTTCTCGGTGTAACGACCGCCATTGCACAAGATTCCGAAGTCGCTGTTGAAGATGCTGAGCTTCGAAGCGCAGTGTACCAAATTGCTGACATCGAAAGGAGAATACTTTCGGTATGCTTTACGCTCAAGTCGTTTTGAAGTTGAATTTATAAGTGTAATTTCTGAATGCGAATAAAAAGGCTTCGACGCTCGCAAATGTGAGCAGCAACTGCAGCATATTCGTTAGCGAAACTTACGAACATTCATATCGTCAAAATGACAGCCATATTGTAAGTAAGGCTGGTTAATAAACTTGCGTGCCTATATACTTTGCATAAAAACTCAAAACAATGCTTTTTGCAAAAATCTATTTATTCGTATCAGCGGCTTCGTTTTATCGATGTAATTATAGGTACTAATCAACACAAACAACGACAAAGAATCTTCCGAGCCGGAATTCTTTTTGTCCTTAAACGACACCTCTACATTTTTTGAATCCAATACTCTGAGGCGATTAGGAGAGCATATATCCGCTCTATATGCGGACCATCCAGAATATTTAGAAGGGACCTCGACTGTGTTATTGCGAAATGTGGCTTACCTACGATACATTGATATGATCATCAAGGGACCGGAACCTCCTGACGATGAGAGCAAGCGTCGACTTGCACTTTATATCGGCGCGCAGGTGATCTTCGAATTCGATAGTTTTCTTCCTAAGGATATCGCCGGGACCGAGAACCCGTTTAGAACGAACACTAAAGCGGAATCCGAAGTAACAGACGACGAGAAATGTGCGGATGTCGTAACCTCCCTGATGCCGCTTGCCGTTGGTGCGATGTGGGTCAGGGATAAAACACAAAATAACACCGAGAAACAGGTTCGCAAGAGCGCATGCTGCACAACTGTAAATTATTGGAACTAAAGCGATCTACTCTTTGTACATAGATAGAACAAATGGTGCGTGATATTACATTCGGTTTCTTGGATCTACTGGTGAATGTAACTTGGATGGATGACCTGACAAAGATCGTGGCGCTTAGTAAGCTTTCGGCTTTGATATACCTTGCCGGATATTCGGATGGATTTTCGCCAAATACCACGCGAATCGATGTGGAATACGAGTCGGTACTGAGCTTGTGAAACATTGTCAGCATCAACAACAGAAAGAGTGCTGTTCTGTTAAGCTTGTATGTTAGGTTACGCTTGGGCAATCTTTCCTCGAATCGGCGCTCACCGCGAAGAAAGCAACGACCCTAAAGCGTCTATACAGGATTGGACAGTACAACAGTCGTTCTGATGCTCTGGATGGCGTCTGGTCCGTTATGGAAATGGGACCGAATTATAGACCGACATCCAACTCGATTAGTGAGAAAATAATGAAGTTTATCGACAGAATAACCGGCTGATAAAGATAAACTTCATCTTTCAGCTATTCCTCTGGCTATCCTGCAGCTACCATTCTACGATGCCGGTAGTCCGCAGTATCAGAATTATGGAGGTTTGGGTTTCCTGATCGCGCATGAGGTTACGCATGCATTTGACGATTATGGTAACACGCCAGTTAGAGCAGTGAGTCATAAAACCTAATCAGAAAAATGTTCGCTGCTTTGTTTTTCAGGCGCGGATTACGACGATCAGGGGTTTAAGATGAACTGGTGGAGCAACGAAACGTCTCGCCGCTACAAACACGCACTTGAAGGAATGATAGCACAATACAGCCGCTATCGCATGCCGGGCGGAAAGTTGGATGGAAACCGGACAGTTGGAGAAAATATCGCGGATAACGGTGGACTGCGTGCTGCGTATAGAGTAAACGCTGCATTTTACATACTGTGAAACATTCATGGTACGCATTTCGCTTTCGCTGTTTTCAGGCTTATAATCGGTATCTTAAGCGGCTTGGACGAAAGGACTCGTCCCTTCCCGGCTTAGAGACATCTTCTCCTGAACAGCTGTTTTTCCTTTCTGCCGCTCAGATATGGTGCGGCAAAATGTCCCTGGAGGGTGAAGAGACTTGGATGCAGACAGAAACCCATGCGCCCTCAAAACTGCTGGTGAACGGCGCGGTTTCCAACATGCCGGAGTTTGCGGAAGCGTTCGGATGTGCGGCGAATGCAAGAATGAACCCAAAAGCAAAAAATGTTGTCTGGTAGCGAAGTGCAAGAGACAGTATTTGTTCGCATGGACGGATATTGCAAACATTTTCACAAGTTTGGGGAACGAAGTTTTTTCCAACTGCTACGCAAATGCTAAGCATTAGAACAGTTTTCGCAATCTCCGAGGAGTGACTGTGTTACGTAGCAAGTTCCGACTCATGGTAAAACGTTAATACACGAAAACTGCGCGTTCTGAAAAGTTCGTTAAAACTCCCAAAACAGGTGCAAACTGCAAATGAGTCCACTACATTCTGAAATCGTCTTGAAATTGGCAGGCCTTGCCTTGCGCATCCTAAGCAGACAGTCAGTGTAATTGATTGATTCTGTACGGTGTCACTACAAGGCCCAAATTGGCAAATTCTAAAGAAAAAACAGCGCCTGAGACCTTGCATCTTGGTAGTAAATAATTATGAAAAAACTCGAACGTCGGCCAGAATTAAAAAAATAAAAAAAAGCCAAAGCACCACAAACATCAGTCAAAAATTATGGAAATATAAGTCCGTATGTACTCTAAATTTCGCTAAAACTGCGATGGAAGAGTCCATCCCCCTTTTGCCAGAGTGTTCTTGCGTTACACCCTAACGGCGACCTGTGCGCGCCACTGCCAATAACGTCGTGATTTTTCAGACTGGGATCAACCATCAATTGTATGACTTTGGCTTTGCGTTTTTCACGGTCTCTGTCTGTAGCTCCCAGTCTCCCATATATCTTTAACATTTGGCTGAAGTACATCGATCTTTTAACCCAAAATAACATGTCACTCCAGATAGCCATGTTTGCGCTGCAGTACGAAGTCCCAGGGGACAGTTTTCAGGCTAAATGCGATTATCAGATTCCCACCGAAGCATTCGCCTATGCTTAAGTATGGCAGTAATGGAATTTGCTGCGCAACAGCCTGCGCTGACGTACTGTACCCGCCCGACCAACTCGCGCAGAAGTG
>JAQGAU010003822.1:0-12553 GCA_034698045.1 Paramacrobiotus richtersi
TTATTATTAGATCAGTATCAAAAGTTTGTTTCATTATTTTCTTATTTTATTTAAGTTTTTATTAGTACAATTTATTTTTAAACTGGTTAGTTTTAACGAAAACTGTTCCAAATCATGTAAAAAAATCTGTTGGTAAGTAAAGAAGGCGGAAGAAACAAAAGAGGCATACTTTATTGGTCAAAATGGAAGGGTTTGTGGCGAGCGTCGTGTTGACTTCCAGCAGTTTCCCGCGAATTCCGCTGACGATTTCGTAGTTGCTGCTGTCGGCGCATTCGACGCGACATATCACCGATCCATGGTCGATAAACTGGGCGCCCTATATCCGAACATTATCAGCAATAATAACCGATGCAAAAGAACATTCAACAACTAGAACTTAAATAAGAAATATTTAAATACTTTTCTAATTTAATAAACAGACTACACGATGCTAGAGAATCTCTTCTCGTGAAACTGGCAGATACCTATATTAAAAAAAATCTGATCACAAAAAAACGAGCGCGACAAATTACAATTTACAGCTTAAAAATGCACAATAAAAAAAATTCAAAATTATAATTATTGTCGGAAATTCTCAGAAAAGTCGTAAAATATTCCGGTGTGAGTTAAAATAAAACTTATTTAAACACTTTTCTAATTTGATAAACAGACTCCCAGACGCTAGAAAATGTAATACACCTTCTCATGCAATTGCACGAAATTAAAAAAAGATCACAAGATACTAACCCAACGCATTTCATTTTACAATTAAATAATGCACAACAAAAATAATTCAATATAATAAAATGCACAATTATTGCCGGAAATGCTAAAAATAAAAAAGAATGAAAATATAGAATAAAATTAATTGTACGTTTTTCTAAAATGCATAGTTCTAAATCTGTCTTTCGTATATTACACCGAAAATCAAATTATACGAGGAAAACAAACGAAAACGAGAAAAAAATACAAAAAAAGGCAAACATCAACAAAATTTTAATCACCTTCTTCCTGCTTCCTTGGCCACGACTCTGCGTCCGATCCGACCCATCACAATCGGCATAACTGACTCCGACGCACTCTTTGCCCAGCGCGATAATCGGATGTGAAGGCGCCAGCACAATCACACACAACCTAAACCACGAAAAACATCAAAAATCCTCGTTTTTACTACAAATTCAACAAAAAATCCACGCATTGCAGGACGTACTTGTTGATATGCATCAACACGCACAAATCTTCAGAGAACCCCGGCCGTTGATCTACGAACAACAAATCATCGATTTATAAGCGAAGAACCCCAGGGAACCGTCGGGGAACCCTGACGACGGTTTGTTCCCGAAAATAGAACTTCTTACCCATCTGGTACAGTCTGGAGTAATTATTCCGGATATACCGTGGAATAACACCCAGAAAAGAGGGCTCCACGGTGGTAGGGGTTTGGGGGAGGGCGGCATTGAGATTGGAAGGGATTTGAATGGGTTCGCTGGCTGTGGATGCGTCCAGGTGGGAACGCTTTGAAAGCGGTACATCGTCATTGTCGGGGGGCTGTACCATGGGTGGGAGGGATGCTGGCACTGGTGGATCCATGGTATCAACGGCCATGTTTGCCAGAAAGCATAAAAATATTGAAAAGAAACCTCCGGAGATACAGAACAACTGGTTACGCGTGACACTGTTTCACGGGTCGGAATCCTGCATCCTCGCTGCTGTTTTATGCGGAATACGTTAGAAAGATGAAAAAGATGTAAACTTGGCACGTCTAAGATGCAAACATCAGAGAAAACTACGGACACATTTCAACAATCAGTCTAAGATGCAAACATCAGAGAAAACAACGGATACAATATTTCAACAATCAACGACTGAAAGTTGGGAAGCGGGAACAAGTGTTCGATAGCTTGGTGAGTGGTAACCAAGGGCGGTTGCAATGTCCCGTGTTGCGGATGCGGATATATGCACCATTTTGCGTTTTTGACCGTTCTGATTTTATTGCATTTCATTTGGTTTAGAAAGCCGCATGTGTTGTCACCTGCGCTTTAAGTTACGGCCATAAGAGTGCCAGAAATATACAGCCGACAAAGGCGAAGAATTTCACAATGTCAACACGAAGACAAGCGACAAACAAATCAAGATTTTATGCGGTATACCATAGTAAATACGCCGACAAAGAGTGTGTCTTGAAATTGTGTTATGACGGTCGCTATCACACAAATCGCATATGATGGCGTCCTGAAATATTACGCTATGGCATATGCATTCGCATAACGCATAGCGATAACATATCAACGCGTCCGTAAATTACCACAATGCGATCACATACATCCGTGTCCGTAAATTCAATCTGAGAACAACATATGTGATCATACCAGTAACGTATGCGATCACAGACCAGAAAGCCCCAATGTCCGCAAATATCGTCATCACATGTGTTATTTCATATACGATTTCCATGCAGCTAGGAGCAGTATGGAAATAACGGTATTCTGTTTCTTGCAGAATATTTCGATTTCTCCGTGTTTTCTTTATTTCGAAATTATTGTTGGAAACTTTGCTGTCGGTTCCTAATAACAGCTTTATTTTTTAAATCTGACTTTCAACCAGCAGGGAAAAGTATTGAGTAGCATCACGAGAAATTTTGCTGAAAAACCGCAAGAGTTTGCGCCCATATCTTAAACGATTTACGTACTTAATTTTGAATGTTATTTTCATCTGTGGCTAGCAATGTTTTTGACAAAGCCTAGCGATAGTAGTTGAATTTTGTTCGCCATTAAAGATTTACCCGATAGTTATCGCATTAAATCTATCCACAACCAGTATAAAAAAGTGTCAAACAACATCAAACGAAATTCAGTGTGAAATCTCCTAATTTTCCAACCATATCTCAAACATCCGTATTTTTTTATTCCGTCTGTACATATGTTTCATTTTTTTGTAGCCAGGTGTTCCACCTTTGTTTGTAGGCAACTGTTTCACCTTTCTAGCCATAAACTTACACGATCGGTGATCACGTCCCCCGTGGCCATGGCCCGCTCTGGGTCGCTGAAGCAACCGCTTTGGGTGACTGAGGCAACCGCTCTGGGCACCGTGACAGCCAGCCATTACGGCTGTTGCCTGTTAACTCCACCCTAAAATTATTAGCGTAGAGGCCTCCAAGAGTTTTCATAGAAATACATAGAACGTTCTATCTAGCTTTGTTTTAATGCTTGGTTTAGACTTCCATTTACCATTTTGAGAAGAAATTTTGTATCTCTTCGATTTAAGTAGTTCAACACAATTATGGTTCTGAGACAAAAGAGTCCCCAAAGTAAAATGCCTGGCAAATATCGTCAGTTTTAGAGAAAACGCAATGGGATAAGTGATAACAGAAGTGATGATTTCAGGACACTAGTGGACGCAAGATAGCGTATGCAATCGCAATGGTATAGCATACGCCATCGCATAACAGATGTGATCACATTCCATTTACCATTTTGAGAAGAAATTTTGTATCTCTTCGATTTAAGTAGTTCAACACAATTATGGTTCTGAGACAAAAGAGTCCCCAAAGTAAAATGCCTGGCAAATATCGTCAGTTTTAGAGAAAACGCAATGGGATAAGTGATAACAGAAGTGATGATTTCAGGACACTAGTGGACGCAAGATAGCGTATGCAATCGCAATGGTATAGCATACGCCATCGCATAACAGATGTGATCACATACGCGCTTTTTTGAACAGATCGAGAGGTGTCCGTAAATTGAACCGCTATCGTCATCGTAGTCAAACCGTTACCACTATCACGATGCTCGAATTCAAGACACACTCAAAAATAGCACCAAAATCGCTGTCATAAGTGTAATCATTACGGTCCATGCGGCCATTGCAGCAGGCTTTGAAAATTGAAAGGCATCGAAAATCAGCGAAGCAGACAGCGTATAAACTATGTAAGATTATTTATTGCTGTACCAAGGTATCATACGTGTACACACACACAGATATTATGTAAGACAGTTCAGAGAAACAAAACCCGGATACGACCCAAATGCCGGGAGAATGGGCATTCTACGCAGAGGCCACTGCTTGTGCTGAAGCATTAAGGGGCAGACTGGCCATTGTTTCCATCGCGGATTCTTTGCCGAAACACGAGCTGTCTGCGCGAGAGATTGCAGTTCGCGTTAAATTTATCACGAGTGGATGCCAAATTTCTTGAACGGTATAGTGCCTGTGCCAATTCGGCATCGTATCTCAATATTGCGTGAATTTCGTTTACCGACGAAAACTCTTTGGATTTGGATGGAGGCCTGATTTTCAGTTATGAAATACCGTCCGTGGAATGCCGCCTTCAACAGGTAAGAAAACATACATATTGTAACCATCGTGCAAACTGATTGGACTGCATTTTAAAATGGATTTGCAAGGGCTAAAATAGTGTGTAGTATTACACACTTTGTGTAGTGTTAAAAGTGTAGTGTGTAGTATTACCGTGGCCAGTGTGCAACATTAAAAGCGTCGAAATCCGTTGAGAAATATTTAGAGGGGTCTTTTTGTAGCTGACGTAGGCAATTGCAGCAGTTTGACATTTAAAATTGCCGGTCGAAGCTGTTACTTCAACTGATTTCTGCGCGAATTTGGCTACAAATCAGACTTCCCGTTTCGAAAATGTTCGTCACCTTAGCGCTTCGCGCGAACTGCAGCATTTTCCCCTTAAAAGTCGTTGAGGTCGGTTGAAAGTTCTTTCAACTCTTTTTGATTTGCCTCTGAAGGCCAGCAGTTTTATATGAAAATTTGCCTTTTCCGGGTCGTTTCCGGTGCTTTTTGCCCGAATCTGGTTGAAAATTAGACGCCCTGACTTTAAAAAGCTCGTCGCCGTCGCGCTTCGCGCCAAGCGAAGCAATCAGCATTAAAACCTGGTTCCCAGTTGTGATGTTGTCCTAACTTTAGGCGAAAGCAGGACAATCGCACACCTACGTAAAAGCTTTTCTCTAAGCTGCATTATGATTTTATCGAGCATTTGGTCAGATTCTGGTGTCAGCCGGGGTAACCTACCCCAGGGGGGCCACCCCCTGGGGCGGCCGGGGGGAGTGTGTAGTATTAAAATCCTACTATTTTAGCCCCTGCTAAACTCTGCTAGTACCTGCGGGCAGATCCTGTTTCAACTGGCAACAAACAACAGAATCAGCAAGATGATCCAGACATAAATCAGCAAGATAATACCATAACTATTATAGTGCCGACAGGAACCTGATCGAACTGTTAGTACGCAGCAAGGAGCGCTACTTTGCTGCTGTGCTAACAGACAGCCGGGTATCCAGGCTAAAAACGTCATTCTCAAATTTCAAGAATTAAAAATACTCGGTTTTATGGACCAGACTATTAAATCAAATGATTATCAAGCATTTCGGAGCAACAGAACGAAAAGCCAAGCAAAACTGCATTTAGACAGCACGCTTATGACTTAATTCTGAAACTAATTCAGTTTAGTCGAGTCAACACGGCTGCTGTCAATGCCTGTTCCGTTTTAACGTAAGGCAGTGGGGAATTGCCAAGTCGATGTAATAAATCGAGCATGTGAAAATCCGCTGACAGGCGGGATTCAAGCCGTTATATGTAAGGCCCTTAGGTATTTGAGGTACAAGCCCCGCCTTTGAACATATAAGTAGCAGCGAAGCGCGGCAAGTCATCTGTTCTTTGTCATTTTCGAAAATGTGTGTACAACTGCTGATTTATATGTATAGAGAACTCTCTGCAACTTGTCACGCACTCCCTGGACTGAATTTTGACACTGAACTAACGGTGGCGCTTATTTCTTGACCCTATTTTTCGCGCTCGATATCTTGAGAACCGCTGAGCGCATGCAACCCTAGGACCACTTGATTTAAAGGTCACCTCATTCCCTTTAAAGATTTCAAATAGTTTGGATTAAGGCTCAAATATCGCAACAAACTCATCCCAAGTTAAAATTTAGTCCTTCACGTAAACTAAATATAATTATCTAACCGTTATCGCGAGCTAAACTCAACAACCAACAAGCGGTACTGATCTAGATGGGGCTAACTGTTCTAGTACGTCACTAATAAAAAACACGCGTTGAGAACCGCTAACGGCTTCCAACTAGGCTGTCAGTTACTGCTCAACGAAATACAAATCAGGTTATAGTCAGTATTAAAAGAAATCATAATCCTGGAAATTAATCAGACAAAAGAAATTAAAGAAGCTATATCAGCGCTCCGAACATGACAGTCACAATGGAATTCTAACCCGAAATATCAGATAACCAAATCTTCGGATAAATCAACACTAATAGTTATATAATTTCTACAACTACTAATAATCATTAATCAAGTTTTTTACATAAGCAAGTGGCAAAACTAATTACAGAGTTTCACTAATGGCCAGTGAATCCTGACCGAACAACAACCTTGCTATCAAATAATCGCAAAAACTATTTTGTTGCTTATTACAACTTAATGATTATTTTATTGTAGTTTCCCTTTTGGGCATTGTAATCCTCGTCGCAACGCGCAAAAGCAGATACTGCCATTTCTTTGCCGGTTATAACGCAGGCGACAGATTTTGCACTTTCGAAATTTGGGACGTTTGTCCAGTTTTACACAAAGTTGCGGTCCCACGATATCAAATTTCGTTTCAGCCTGTACAGTCGTTAACCTCATTTTGTTTGCCATTTGTAACATACAAGAGATGACTGCACGAAAGCACCTGTCGGGAAACGCAACTTCCGAACCCAGTGGTGATAAGGAGATGCTGGACCACTGCTCTGACTGCATCAATATATCAGCAGAAAGAGGTAAACAGAGACTGCTAAATTGTTAATGCACAAGTCCGCAATTCGCAGCTCGTCGGCGAAATTAACATTTTGCAGTCTACGTGGTAATTTTGTACGACAACGATAATGTCGCCCGCCTGCTGCAACCGGACGAGATACGAACACGGTAACACCGGAACTTATAACACCACGATACACCGAAACCATTGCCGCCACTAACGGCGACAAAAAACGGATGTCACGCTGCAAGAGGGGAAGGAGAATATTTACGACCACAGTCTATATATGATTGCAGAACATTCCAGTGACCGGAACGGTACTCTCTGTACTGCTTATATAATATGTACGTGTTATGATCATATCCATACTGCTCAGCCAGACTGGGCATGTACTGTACTGTATGCGGTAGCCGGCATGTATGTACATATCAACTTTATTTGACACAGACAAAACGACTACACAATTATGACTAAAGATGCCAACATTATATTAATTACTAACAAACAGACATAAAACTGCAAATGTAGTGAGATCAAGTAGTAGATTAATTAAGAATAAATAACCGATTAAAACAGTTAATACTGTTTAAAATATTGCAGACCCATTTCCCGCATTAAAAACCTCTCGCACTTTTCACGGCCTTTCGGCTGGGGGCCACATTCGTAAAAAATTAGATTGTCATAAATTAAATCATTTGCATGTTTTAAGGCATTTTCAGGGGCGTAGCCAAGTAAGATAAACTTAAGTACACTGTGGATATATACACGAGTAAATATGGTGCACGCTGCGTCGAAGCGTGGGATCTCTTGGTGATCACGGGAGTTGATTGAGCGTAATTGGTTGTTGAGCCATTGGGCGTTAAACTTGGTCCTGTGACGGGCGGCGTCCGGACTTGCTGTGTGTCGGAGAGCAGTATCCACAGCGATCTTCAACGCCTGCAGCATCACTGCGGACGTCGGTCCGGTGGCTGCCGACGAGCAGTATTCGTGAAATTCCACACCCCCTCGAACTATAAAAGATGACAATATAACATAATTATAGAGCTGCTCACTATTGTTCTTATTACCTGTATTAAGTATAATGAGGGCAGACATATGATCGTAATATTCTTTGGGTGGCCCTCGGGCCGCAGCCAGATCAACCGTCAGCAGAGGGATTATGATTATAGGCTTTGACATCAACGCGTCCAACGTGACTGGGCGGAGAAGTTATGTTTTTAATAACTCATACGTGCACCACATCTTGATTTTATCTTATTGATTTAAAGTCTGCAGAAACTATGATCAAACACTAAGGTAAACGGACGTTTAGCGAAGTGTGCTTGAATCTGGCTACCAAGTTAAGGTTAAGTTATGTGAAGTTAGAAAATTATTAGGAAAAGTCGCAGACGATGACATCCATGAGCTCGGTCGCTCTTAACGACAACCATTAATTTGTTTTAATAATTTCACCATTGAAACGGAATGACACATTCTTTATAAGTTCACCCCTTGCCTTTGTATCGGCGGCTAGGTGTATCTGTCTGCAAGTGTATATCACAGTTACTGCAGTGGAAGTATTGTTTTAAAAGTAGCAAGCTCGTCGGTTAATGTGTGATAAGATAAGATGTGTGATACAGAAGAAAAGAGTTTCAGTGTGCGCCAAAAAACACCCTTTGTTAAAGACTGCAATCACACATTTCGATGGCGTATTGTATCGCTTGGTTATGCGCGATGTATGAAGCATACACTTGTTTGACGAGATATGCGTGCAGTAATACGGTAATCTTTACATTTAGGTAAACATAATTGCAGGTTTATTGGGATGGGGTAAGGGGGGGGGGTGGATGGGGATAAGGGATGGGTTTATTGTTTGTCTGGGTTTCAGCAAAAATCACTGCGTTACTATTTAGTTGTACCATCGTCCACCGTAAATATATCCACCAGCTGTATTACGACAGACCACGCAGCATTGTACACATACCACAAGAATTAGCCGCATTACTTGCAGCGAAATGCGAATCTATTACGTACAACAAGTCCAGCCAGCAAGACAGATATTAAAGACTGAAAGGAGTACTAAAGGCAACCAAAGCGCTGCGCTATATCCAGTTAAATATGCATAGAGTAGATGTACCTGTCAACTTTTTGGAAAAATTAATCCGTGTGTTACACGAATCACGGGCCGGTATTATATGACTGTCGTCGCCCATTTGGGACTGCTTGCCAAATGGCCGGCTTCTCTTAGGCTCCCCACAAAAATGGCTGAAGCATGACAACGTACGTAGTTGGAGCCGGCAGTCATACTCCACCAGCTGTGATCCAACAAACGACACAGTCTATCGATCCTGCGCTGGTATGACTAAAACAAACAAAAAAATTGCTTTCCCTTTAACTTTCTTTTTGTTTAAAAGGTGTTAGTTCTCCATTACCGTTACTACGGAATCTTTGAAAAAAAAACAGTTTGTCGTCTCTTCAACATACAAGAAACTGTGAAATTTGATTTTCGGGATTTTTTCTCCCAGTTCGTTCGCTTCTTATTAGTCCGACACGGTATACATTTGGGCACTTGTTGGCATAATTGGGAATTTTTTTCAAGTGCATATCCCCGCGATAAGTGGTAAATTGTTAATTAATATACCTACAACTTCGTGATATTGACTGCAGCGAATTTTCGGTCAAAGGTAACCGCCACAGGTCAGCTGACAGCCTGACCATACTTATTCATTTGCTAGTGAAAGCTCTCGTTAAAGCTCACGTACAGCTCGCGCTCGTTCCTTCGTTTATCAACAAGAATCGTCCAAATGGTATCCAAATTCGTGTTTTGTTGGTTGTTTCACCTCCCCCACCGGTTCCATCCCCCCGCGCCAACATCCACAGCCGTTTGTCAAAATTATGCACCTGTTGCGTATCAAGTGTACTTTTACTTGTTTCCACAGATTTTTGCATCGGTTTTGCGCACTGGTTTGTTTCGTTTTGTCTGTTTTGTTTTCGCCATGATGAATTGAAACTAGTTAGTCTCTTTTAAAGTAGGTAAGATTTCGACACACTGGTCTTGTGGAACATTTATAAGCAGACAGGTTGTTCCGGTGTGTCGGTTTGAAGGCGACGTAAATCGTAGGTCTGGAGTATGGGCAATCTGCCCAGAATCTACATAAAAGGAAACGTTGTCGGCAGCGTTGTTATTAGACCGAAAACGGAAGTGAGCGACACCGCTCGCTTCCGGGCGTGCACGTTGGTCAGCCTGGGATAGTCTCTGCGTCATATCCCAGCTGGTATAAAGCTCATGTGTTGTGATGGGCAAGAGCGGGTAACCAGCATGAGTGTTTGGTTGGTTGAGTCGGATTGTGTATGGTGTTGAATAAAAAGTCAAAAAGCAGTTCCGGTTTGTTTCGTTCTGACGTTAAAGCAAACATCCAGTAATTCTCCCTCAGACGTATGGGACGAACATAGGCGACGACCGCACTGTTTATTTCAACTTGACAAACCTCATCCGAGATGATACAACTAGCAAAGGATTCGTCAATGTGTACATACGTGGCACGGGAAACGAGAGAGTCACGGGAAAGGATGTGAGCGTTGCGTCTTTGGCAGTTTGGGCATCAGGATGGACTGACAATAGCATCCACTGACCGTCGAGCCTCCAGTAGAGGAACTAGAGCCGCACCCCAGCTGGACAAAAATGACGGAGACCATCTTAGTGAAGCCGCTGCGAAAGGTAACCCTGGATAAGGACGGCCACAGGGTCAGCGTGCGTGTAGACAAAACCGTGCGAGACTGGCTGGGAGATATCGTGGAGGCTCGCGCCGAGCAAGCCAATAACGTGGCCGTCGTAAACCCGGCGCCCGATAAGTAACATTTTGTAGGCAAGCTTTATCGTTTCTTAGTTAACGCGCAGTGTGTGGTATTTTTCTGCAGAGCGTTTATCCGACCATCGAGCTATGTACACTACATTTACTGTACAGTGAGGGCTGGATTTTAGAGTTTTTTAACCGATCTTCAAAGGCCTGTGCATAAATAGCTTGTGGACTGTTTTGCCACCGGCTTTTCTCAGCACAGCACAATTACTATATTGCCACCTTTAGAATCTTATGGGTTACGACGGAAATCTGAAATCGGAAAAATGCAGTTCTAACAGAATCGAAAATCTGGCTTGGTGTCATTTTGCGAGGTTTAAAGTTCTTCCAGTTCTTTCGATTAAATATAGCGCACTGTATACGCGTAGAGAAGATGCATCAGAAAGCCCAATAGCATATTCGACATTGCATATGTAAACTTATACAACGTCAAAAAACAAAACTTCATGACAAAGTATTCGTCAGAAGAAAACAAGTAGTTTTCTTACGTGAAATAATTATGAAGCGCCCCCAACCCGGGGGGGGGGGAGGAGGCTTTTTTATTTCAAAAGGGTGTAAAAAAGCCTAACTCCTTGCGAATGGGCCCATTTATTACTCCTTACATTTCAAATGAAACTTACTAGTATTTTACTGAACAGTGTACTTTTCTGCTTTAAGTACTAGGCTGTACGGCTCCTGCCATGTACCAACCTGTATCGCCATAGGTCTTGCGAAATACCGGAGCACTAGCGTTCGTCAGTGGAATGCTGTCGGAACTGCCATAATGTTTTGCAGTAGTCGACTGTCCACATCTCCTTAACACGGTGACCGTAACGAAAAGAGATCACGGTTGGTGGCAAATCATTGCGAAGTGGAGTTTGGCTAATTGAATCATGTATGGAGGTTTGAATCAACAAACTGCATGCACGTTTGAATCCACAAACGGATTTGTACAGGTTCCAGGCAATATACTCAGTGCGCTGCAGGTTTTTTCGGGAGCCTTGAAATGTTTGATTGCGAATAGAGCAGCACCATAGCATGACTGAACCAAACGGACTGAACCGAATATGTAAGCAACAATTGTGATTTGTGTGAAGTGACAGCGTTGACAAGTAATGGTGGGACATTCTAGGTGCCACGCTACAATATGACCTTTTGCGACTCTTTAGCCTTCCTTTCAATAAGTTTAGCGGCAGTACTAGATAAACTCGGTTTCAGTCATACACAGACGTAAATAAGCCTTATTTGTGTGTGCAGAAGATCTGAATCATGCGGGGAAATCCCCTATGAGAAGTATTCTTTTTTATTCAGACGAAAGAAGAAGGATTCCGAAAAATCCAAAGTGTGGTATAGTTAAAAATCTGACAATAAAGGGTGTGCAAGCTTCACAGATACTGCGAGAACGAGTGTCAGGTGCAGCGCGAAGCTTGCCAGCGTTTTTGCGAAACAATGAAAACTTTAACAGAAGGATATGATACTTTTTAAAAGTATTTAAGGTAGCCAAGCTGTGCCAACTTGATGTATCAGAAGCAACTCATGCCCCTTAGAAGTATTCCGCATTTCACTTCCCAAGATCCTCACACCTACCGTACGTACTCGCATGAAAGCTGAGAGTTGCTTCACTTCGTCTGCGTGAAACGGAATGTGCACATTCGTCACAAGAGAAGCACTGCAAAAGGACAGAAGCATATTGGCAAACACTTTGTGGACGGCTTCGTCGAAGAACTATTTGAAGTGATAGAGTATCACTGGTGTTTCACGGATGAGAAAGTTATTGTTTCAATATCGTACTCTGCAATTCCTGTTCAGTAATTTCCTAAGAATTGTCTCTTGGTCAGATTTTCTCGAGCGCAAATGTGCATTCTTAATGCAGATACCATCATGCCGCACAAATCCGCGTAAAGGATTCAGATTATTTGTACCTCGCAAACGCCCTTACTGGGCCCTGCGCACAGCAGAAAAATCATAATGGGCCCACCCTGTTTACCGGTGGT
>JAQGAU010003823.1:0-12549 GCA_034698045.1 Paramacrobiotus richtersi
GGACTGGCGCACAGGACATCCTCCCGGCTGGGGTAGCGGGTGAAGGTGAATAAGGGGGATTTCTGGGGGGTGGGGGGCTGAGGGGACGGTTGCTGGGGGGATTGGAGCGGGGTGTAGTCGTGTTTGCGGTACTTGAAGTGGGCGGGACAGTAGAATTTGGCTCCGTTGGGATCGTACCTAGAATATACGTCATTAATAGTTTTTGATTATTAAAGAGAAAATAAATATTAATCAAATTGTAACTGATCATTATTATTATTTTTAAATAAATACTTTATAATTTGATAAAATGATAGTTTTATTATTATTATTAATTCATTATTAATCAAATAAATAATAATTGCATAAAAAATAAATATTAATAAAACTAACGTAACAGTTACGAGAGAAAAAAATTAAGTGAACATTAACTATGAATCACGGGCAGTGTAGTTTAGCAAGGAACGATTGAAGTGTATAACTTTTTTTTGTGCCCCTGCACTACGGATGCTTCTTACAATGCAACCAGAACTTAGTATATCGACCTAAGGAGTACAACTGAGAAATATCCGCATCTGGCCATTCGACAAAACTAAAATGTCCCCGTCATTTTTACAATATGGCTGATACCGTAATACTGTATCTGATTAAAGATCACCGAAAGCATAAAAAGAAATTCCAGTTTTTAAGTAACAATGAATTTTACTGGAAAAAAGTTACTCTAGTTTACAATTCTTGCTGACCATATTCTACGATAAAATCAAACAAAATAACACCCCACCAATTTTTTTATGATTTTCCTTATTTTTTTACATCAACTTTGAATTTTACAGAAAATTACAGAAACAAATTTTCTCATAATTATAATCTTCGTGAACAAAACCTTCAATAAAATTAAAAAACTATTGCTTCTTAATTTAAGGAAAAAATTCTAAAAAATTCTTCAAAAGTTTTAAAAATTAAAAAAAAATGCGTTCATACTTTTTCTGTTTAATTATTAAAACACAGCAGCTTACCGATCAAACTGATATTCTCCATTCAGCGCCAGGAGTTTTTTACAGTGTTCACACTTGAAGCACGTCCGGTGGAAGAACAGTCCCTCCAGACTCTTCCTCTCGGCCAAATACACGCGCTGCTTGCAGAAATAACACTCGCTATTCGGCGCCTGAAAGCCCTTCAAATTGTGCGGGGAAGTGGGAGATTTTTTGGCCGGTTGAACGGACGTGGGCGGGACGATGTTGACCACGGTGCGGTAGTCTTCGGCCATGGTGGAGACGGTGTTAGGCGCCCGAGACAGGGCGGAACCATCCCGGAGCTGGTTATCGGCGCGAGCTAACTGCTCGTCGATCGCGGCGAATTTCGATTGGCCCGTGTCGCCGGATAGTTTCAGCATCATTTCCCTGTATAATATTTTCAAATTTGTAGTAAACTATTTGATTAAAAATTAATATAAACGTACTAATATTTATATTTGAATTTGTTTTTTAACATACAATTTTTTGTGTTACGGTGACACCCATAAATTATAATTATACAAAACATGCAACAGAGTACAAAGTGCTATGAAATATTTATAAAACATTTTAAAAACATAATAAAAAAACGCTAAAAAATAGTATCAATTGTTAAAAACGTCAGCGAATATTTCCAAAAATATACTGACACAAATCGGCAAATTTTGAGAAATATTTTTTTAATTCATAAACATTTCGAGAGGAATGTGCGGATAAAACAGCACAAAAAAAGGCCAACTAAATATATCATGCAAAGTCATTGCATATGGCATCTGCTCAAACAGAGACACAGGACGTCGGTGCCGTTATTAGAAAGCCACTACACTACGGTATGCACCCCGATGTTCCTGTCAACCAAATACTAAAACAAATTGCACTACAGACTAATGCACACCTTATCGAGTAAAACGTCAATTTCACATTGTAACAATAACCTGGGTGCGCGAAACCGGAATTTCTAACGGACAAATAAATAGAAAATGCTCCCTAAGACACCAACAGCATGAAGAATATTCCTGTCCGATAAAAACATAAAAACAATAATACAGAAAAATTCAGGATTTATTATTAAAATAACCTATATAAAAATTCACCAGTAAACATTTCTCTTAAAAAATTTATAATAATTATATCCGATAAAATATCCGCATAAGCATGCTAAAATTTTCAAAAAATTTATAACTTCTTTAGATAAAAAACATTTCAATTTAAAAAATTGTTAAATTAAAAAAAAATTTATTTCAATTTAAAAAAATTCTTACCGCTTTTTATCCTGGAACACCACCAATTTCACCAGTTCCGGGGGGTACCGTCCCTCCAGCCCCTTGACCCCCTTCTCCCGCAGCTCCCTCCGGACTTCCTCCACCAAATCCCCATTGAATTTCTCCTTCTCCGTATAACCCTCCTGCAGACTGCCGCCCCGGAGTTTCTGCTCCAAACACTCCTTTTTCTCCGCCAAATTATCGCTACTCTGATAGGGCACGGCCGAGGGGGCGGGGCGGGGTTGGTGGGTGAAGGCCTGCTCCAGGAACTGGATCCGCTCGCCCATGTTGACGTTAATCTGGTCCATACTGCTGCGGCGTTTGTGGGATAGGGAGGTGGTTAGGTCGGAGGGTTTGGATGGGCGGCGACGTTTGGACGGTTCTTGACCGGGCGTCTGCTGTAAAAATGGTCATGTAATGTTAATAATGTATGGATTAGCCGGTTGCTTATAAGGATTAATGAAAATTAATGGAATCCGAATGCTACGGTTTCCAGCTGAAATTACCGTGGGAAAAATCAAACCGAAATAATTTACTTAATAACAATAATTAATTTTTTAGTTAATTCATTAATTTGATAACAATAATTATTTTTTACAATCAAAAACACACCGTAGATAATTATAATAAAAAGTATAAAAATCTGCATAAATAGCAGAAATAGTAAATAATTTACTTGATAACAATAATTAATTTCGTATTTAATCTATTTATTCAATAACATTAAATATGATTTTTTACCATCAAAAACACATCGTAAATACTAAATAATTATAAAAAAAAGTATAAAAATCTTCTTCAACAGAAAAAAATGAAAATACGAACTACATGTCATGTAATGCGAGAGAGGCGTAAAGACAAGAGCGTAATAAAACCAATAATACGGAGCCATGATGAATGCACTGAATTTGCCGAACGTAGCAAAAATTTGTTAAATATATTCACTTATTGCGGTAATAATCGAAAGAAGCGAAATCGTAGTATAGCGGCATCAGTTTCAATTTCCAATGAAATTTGCTGTTACTTCTCTAACACTGGCGAATAAAAAAAACAGAGAAGCCTTGGAAACTTTTTTATATGAAAAAGGTTGTAAAGAAAACCGTTTGGAAAAGGTCACCGATGTAAGGAAATTTGTACAGGTATGTCGCATCTTTTAGTGGATAGAAGGACGTGCTATGATGCCACTTCACTACAGTTTCGCCCATTCTCACCAGTAAGTTATAAAATGGATAAAAGATATATTTCTTTTTTTGGTATTCCAGAGGATTACTCGCATCGACAGCCTTTTATTCACGCAACAAAAACAACATAAAAAATAGGACGAGGACGAGATAATTCGAAAAAGGCACAGTTAACGAAAGGACGATCACGAAAAACACGCCACAACAGTCAACAAAAACGAAGTCAAGCAGTGACAGTGCGCGAAGCAAGAATTAACGAGAAAAATGGAACATTTTCATCACAAGACTCGCCGATCACAAAATCTGTTCAATCACAAACGAAACCCTTGCAAAATCCCACGTTCCCCTTAGAAAACCAACGGCGGTCGGAAAAGGATCTCATAACTGATCAACACCAACGTTCTCCGTTCCGGCAACAACACAACCTCATTGTCAGGCGGTGACTCAATGACCGGCCGCCCCAGGGGGCAGGGATCACACAGATACAGCCAAACAAGTGCGAAAAGCGAGAAATACACCAGACAACACTCAAAACACGATCTATGCCTCACCCGTCGTTTGCTGGACGATGGGGACGAGGAACCCGGACTGGCGGGGGTTTTCCGCGGGAGAATGGTCGGCGGACGCCGCGGCAGGTCGTGGTCCAGCGAGGGAGAGGAATCCATGGAGATTTGCGGGACAAATTCTACAAACATGTACTTTTTGACGTTTTGCCGTATGTATCCCGTTTCAAGCAGCTATTCTTGATTTTGTGTCTATTTTATTATTAACGGTTTTTTTTGCACGATGTTTTCTATATTATTGTTCCACAGCTTGTTCGGTGAGTAGTTTCCAGTGATAATTTAATTTGTGTAATTTCTTCGGTTTTTTTTTTAATTTTTATCATAATACAGACTAGATGTATATAAAAACAGTATGATTCAGTACTGGAAAACAATCCACAAAACACAGTAACAACACCAATAATTAAACGCAACCGCACCTCTATTCGACGCAAGGAGCACTATCGCCCTTTTTTCGGTAACGAATTACTTCATTTCCCGTACAAAGACGGGAGGAAAAAAACCGGGCCTGCTTGAATGAAATCTAATCAATCAGATGTTTGTTTAGCTGTTCGTCATTCGTTACACCACTCTGCATCATGATAGCACTGGCCATTACACTACGGTTTCTTCACATATCTACTACACTAACCAGCGCGACACTTGACGACCAATCCGAAAAAGTTAGCAAGAAACAATCTAATATATCCTTTTCAACAGCCGAAACAAATACAATTTCTCAGTAATGTTCAAGTATAATTTTCCACAGCTGATTAATTTTCCTAATGCCAAAATGGCAAAACTTCGGATCAAGTGGCTGCAGATCTGAACTGAATTGTGCATAATTCTAAGTAATTATTTTTTAATATTTCAGTGCTTATTCCGCGAAAAGGGGATTCTGCGTCATTCTGGTATAAATATCTCAAAATTATGTTTTTCCATGAAATTTTTGGAATATTTCACCCAGCTGCTTTAAAAACCACTGACGACGGCTGCGTAATTTTTATACGGATAACTCTATTATTATGTCTAAAATTATTTTTGTGATTTATTATTATTATCAGTTCTTTTCTGTTGCACTAGTTACGCTAATATTACAATTTATTATTATTATTTAATATTATCAAGTTTGTAGATATTGATTTCCCATACATACTATGAATTTATTCCATATTCTTAGCATATATTAAAACGAAGCCACATCGGGAGTTATTACACTGATTATGACTGATAATCAGACATAACTCATAACATATTACTTACCGCCCGGAATCTCCCGCTTGAATGATTCATAAAACTGCAGGAGAATGTAAAAGAAGACATTGCAGTCAATATTCTCCCGATCACGTAGCAGCTGAGCGGCATTAAATGGCAGCTCGATTCCCAGTTGTTCGGCGCAGATTTTCAAAACCTACAATGTAAAAATTTTATCAAAAATTATACAATTATTAAAGAGATATTCAAGCGACGCAATATACCCGGTTCCATGTCATCTCCTCATTCGTTGCATCCAAAGAATAGTAATCTTCTCTAAAATGCAGAAAAAACCATACTGATCCAAGATAAGAGAGAAAACAAACAAATTACCTGTACAAAGAAAGAATATACACAACTTAAAAAACCAACACCTCATGCAAACAATTCAAGAAAGAAGAAGCTGCATGGACAGGAAAAAGGCCGTAACTCTTCTAATCAATATTTCGCTGCATATATCTGATGAACTCCGATCTACACTTTTGAACAACACCACAAATAACCAAGTTGGAGCCACTGTTCTACGATAACTCTTATGGTAACTGCGTTAGTATCAAATGCAGAAATGCATATCAACAGATTTCGGTAAAACGATACATCTTACTAAATCTAGTAAATTTTAATAATAAAAAAATTATTAAACATTAATCTAACGAATTTCACTATGAATTTTGCTGCATTAATTTAACAATCTATTAGTGTGATTTCTGAACATTAATTTAATGGCCTTTTACTAAGATTTTTCTGCATTAATTTGATAATCTTTTAGTACAATCTCTGTCAATTAATTTCAAGACTTTTTGCTGTGATTATTCTACATTAATTCAATCATATTTTGGCATGATTTATATACATTAATTTAATGACATTTTACTCAGATTTTTCTGTATTAATTTTTTGGTATCATTTTTGTCAGTTAATTTAATGACCCTTTTTTATGACTTTTAATAATCTTTTTATATTAATTACACACTATTTAGTGCAATGTTTTACATTAATTCGGGTCGGAAACAATGGATCAGCGCGCAGAGCGGTAATGGTTGCGCCCAGAAGGCGTTGACCGATGTCACGTTAATTCCATAGGACTGCAAACGACCGGCACACCAATCCATCAGCACCGACTCGGAAACGGTATCCCGGCGTGATCGTTGTTTCGGTGTGTGCCCGGTGACTGCCGCGCGGCGCCAGTGCACACTGTCCGGCAGTTCTGATTTATCAACGTTTTCTGGAGAGTCCGTATCCAATAAATGCCGCACCAAAAAGATCTGTCGGAAAAATAACGAGATTAAAACAGAAAAACATTCCTTGAAATCACATCTAAAATTCCAACTACTGTTTTTTTTGCTGATCAACTGCACTTATTAATTTAAAAATTGTTTATTTTAATTTAAATCGGAGTTTTATTTTTAGTTAAAGTTTTTCTCACATACTGTTGATGAAAAAATAATTTAATCAGATTGCTGTAAAATCTATTTATTTGCAGGTATCAAACATTCGGCAGCAATAACATCAGATATGGGCCGTTACACTACGCTTCCTTGGAATGTATAGTCCATACACCAGCGAAACACTTGCTTTAAAAACATACTGCTACGAAAAAATTGCTACAAATATCCTGATAATGATGTTTCGGTTGTCTGGTTATTTGTAAAAAATAATTTAACATCGTTCATTTCTCCAGTAAATTTCCGGAATTTCTGCACATTATATGGTACATTATTTAGTTTATTTAGTGGGAGTATTAACTTGTTTTATTAATTTATTTTTCAAGTTATTTGGCACATTAACTAGTCTATAATTTTGGGCTTATTTATTTTTTCTTTTTTGTGTCAGTAATAAAAGTAGTTTTTCATTTTGGACGCATTTAATGGGTTTTTTAATTTGTTTTATTAATTTATGTTGTACAATATTTGGCATGATTTATTTTATTTATTTACTTTATACAGTATCACTTTTTAAATAGTTTATTGCCTACCTTGGCTTTGGACAGATCAATATGGACATAATGCGAGATGGGATCGATGGTATACGTGGCTAGATTCTTGAGCAACTGCTCCGCGTTGATGCTGGATAAACTCCGGTAGATGGTCTCGCGCTCGACAATCATCTGCAACGGCGTCCGGTCGCTCAGTCCCCAGTGCCGCAGCATCCACGCCGCGTCAAAAACCCCAAGGAAACCGTGGGCGCACCCGGTGCCCAATGGCCAAAACGGCTGAAAACAATCATTCTCCTTTATATTTCTCCAATGATTACCGGAGTTATAAACGTTGCTTTCGATATCTCGAACATTTTCCTGTTGCATTATTATTTTTTAATTTGTTTAAAATTATAAAACAAAATTATTATTTAAAATTATTACTTTACAATTTTATTTTAAACCATATACAAAAAAAATATACGTCATAAACAATGGAACTTCATGGAAGAAAAAAACCGATTTTTTTGTTCAGAAAATCACCATTGTCCACATTTGTTAAGATTGAAAGCTAACCTTAACTCAGTTCGAAGAAAGTAAAGTGCCCATACACTACGTCGCGTTCACATAAATCAATGCACGCAAGCAAACAAGGCGAGTTTGTCACACATCAAGGTGATCGTTTTTTCAACGTCCAAAGTCAAAAGTTACAGATTTTTTGACAATTTTTCACCGATAACTGCGCGATACTGCATTGCGCTTTTCCTTATCGAAACTGTATCCAAATCATAATTTTCCGGATTAGTTTTCAGTACGGTTAACGTACAAAACTCAAGTTATAATTACAAATTGAATTAAAATAAAAAATCTACGTCTAAAATAAAAAAACGTGGTTTTTCTTCAAATTAAAATTCAGGAAATTGTGTTACTTGAATGCGGCTTTTCTGCCAATCGCGTTATGCATAATTTGCAATTTTCGCATATTTTCCCGTTAACTCACCTCGATCAGGCTATCACCGACAAGATTAACCAGCAGTTTGTGTCCACGTCGTTCCACAATCCGACAGGCATTCTCCGCGGCGTACATGTTGGTAAAATCGAACACGGACACATCCGGTTCACCGTGGGGATTAATGGCAAACTCATACTGTGGGAGACGTTTTTTCGTGGAGAATTTGGCCGCTTCCAGGGCGTAACTGGTCAGCGCGGTTCGGTCAATGTTACTCCGGTCTAACAGTCTCTCCACTTCCAAAAAATCCTATAATAAATTTTTTCTCACTGGATACAAAATAATCCAAGTAAAACGACTAGATGGGAAAAACTTATGTTGATTTTAGAAAGTCACATTTGCTGTTATTAAAGCAACCACGACTACAAGGCGTACTTTGGACCGCCTATAAGAGCCCATAGACTACACTTTTCCTACTAATGCATGCTCATCGAAAAGCAAATTCCGCTGTACATATAAAAAAGCCATGACACCTGAAAACTGGAAAATAATCATCTTTTGTCGAATCACTAAACCAAAACGGTCAAACAACCGGAAAAACAATTTAAAACGTAAAACAGACAGAAATACCTATAATAATAATAAAAAAATTCGAAGAAAAAAATTTAAAATTCTATAATGACAAAAAAATTGAAATTTAACTAAAAGCATAGCATTTTCGATTCCTTGCGGAAAAAATTACAGGGTGAAAATGCTTACCTGCTTGAGAACCCCTTTTGCTAATAAACTCGCTTTCTTGGCCGTCATGACGAAATAATGCGTCGCATCGCGGTAGTACACGATATTCTCCAGATCAATCCCGCAATCATTGTGCAATTCCTTGAAAAACTGCTGATTGTAAATCCGTGCTACTCCGCTGATTTCCTCCACGCGGTGCTCTTCCGGTGTATTGCGATTGATAAAATTGGCCGTTATTGCCTGAAAAACAGCGAGAAATCGCTTCAGAAAAATTTCATAATTTTATTCCTCAAGTTTGAAATCTCTCTTATCGAAGAAAAAGTAAGTTAATAAAAAGGAAAAAATAAAGAAGAAAAAACAAGAAAAACATAAAGCAGCAGACAAAGAAATCACTAATTAGAAAATAAGCACAGAAAAACAGAATAAGCGGAGAAATAAAAAAGAGCATGAAAAAATCGGTAAAATTTCAAGACTTCAGAAAAAACTAACGTATACGTTAAATAAAAACTAATAATAGTAATTGAAATGTATTCTAAACAGAGAGACAACGGCTAAAACAATTACAGAAAATAAATTAAAAAAAAAATAAAAAACACAGGATAAAAAAAAAAACATAAAAAAGATGAAAAAGGTAATAATAATCAATCCCACGTACGATGGCCAACATTCCGCGAAAGACTTTGCGCTGGAAACCGTGTAAAGTGTTTCGCCGACCATCGGCGCCGATCAGCACGTCAAACTCGTAGCTGGCTACATGGTGATGCGGCGGATGGACTTCGGCTCGCCATCCCGTACAGTCCGCCCCATCGCTTTCCGGTGGCTCCAAATAATTCAAAAAAGCCACTCCATAATGAAATTCCACACCCAGTAACAAAGCGATTTTCAGCAAAATACACTGGAGAATCCGAATACCTGAAAACGAAATCGTCCATATGAAATTACACTGTACAGAAAATAAAAAAATTAACATATCAAAAAATGAAAAGATAAAATAATTTTAAAAAATATATATTTACAGTAAATGTATATTTTTTATGAATAATTTTTTATTTTTTGTAAATCATTTACAGTATTGTGCCCATTTTTATAACAATTTATTCAGCCATAAATTTGTCCAGAATGTTAAATTATCCACAGAATTATTTAAAAAATAATATACATTGCAGAAATAACCTTGATTAAATTAAAGAAATGTTGATACTAGTTAATAAAAATATTTATTAAATTACATACAACTTTATACTATTTTTAGCAATTTTTATCTATGGTTCGAAAAATTAGTGTCACAACAAAAAGAACGTAATTAAATTAGTAACAAAAATTTTCACTGAAACATACTTATATGATCAACATTTCCGCTGCAGAATTTGGGGTAGAATTTCTTGGCACCCAAGTTGAGGAGATCAGTGATGACAAACGGCCACAAATGGAGGACATTATTGCGGGAGAATCGATCGCGCTTCTCCACAACGACCACTTTGGCGCCCAATAATGCCGCCTCAATGGCCATTCGCAGACCACACGGCCCGGCTCCCACTATTAACACCTAGTCGAGCAAACAATTTATTTTGCATTAAATTTGTCAGCAGTCAAGTTTCGCTCACAATTGTCAGTATTTACTGGATTTTTAATTTATACACATTTGATCTGTTCTTTTACGGGTTTACTTTCATGTCTTTCATTATCAATTTACCGTATAAAATTCCAATACTCAGTTATTTTTAGACTTTGAATTCTAATATACATGGGTTTATTATTAAATCCAATAATAATATTAAAAGGAATTAATAAAAACTGTATATAACACTCTACTAATACAAAAATATAAATTAATAATTAGGTGATTCAATATTAAATTCGGCATCTAATTAGCAGGATACAGTACATACCGAAATTTATTGATCTGAGTTCCAAATTATATGATTAATTTTACGTATAAATAAATATAATTTATTAATCGCCTGGCGTTTTCTTTTTTTTCTTTCAGAAGTGTAATTCCCCAGAGAAACCACATCCCATTAAATTCTAATCAATATCAAACAAGTATTTTCTCTCTTTCCCTCGCTGCTTTTTGATGAGCCAGTGGGACAGGACAGCGAGTCAAGCTGGTTAAATAACCGCGAGTTCTTTGACCGCCAACGTCAACACCAGCTGATTACGCCGGGCCCTATGTGTACGCTAGTTGTCCCGTTTGCGCAATCAGTCAGTCAACAATCTCCCAACACGCGCTGCCCATCCGGAGCATCTTAAGCTGCGATTAGCCGACTAACCGATATATAACTGTTTAGACTTTTCCGACAAGTCTGTTTACACGACATCCCAGTGGGATTTACATGTGCAAAATAACTATCCGGGAGAATGGAATTTCGGCGCCCAACGTGTTCACGATTACAGTACTCTTATTATTCACGATAAATTTTTCTGTAATTTTTCTATAATTTGATATAATTAACAACAGGAATGTCTGTTTAATTTTCTGTTCTTTTTGGTAAAATTTAACAACAGGAATGTCTGTTTAATTTTCTGTTCTTTTTGGTAAAATTTAGTTTTGCTGTCTTCGTTTACCTTCAGCAGCATTTTAATAAATGGACCCCCGAATTAATATTTCCAATTTTAACTTTCCTATCTATTCGCACAATACATGAAACAATAAATCAAGACATTCCAAACAATATGAAGCGTAAAGATTTTTGATTTATTGTTATACAGGGATTTTTTTATATTTAAAATATTTTCGAAAATTTGCTAACCGAAGGAACGTTTCCTTGGATATACTTAAAAAACACACGCCTGCTGAAAAAAACAGACCGTGTGCATTACCTATTTCGTACAACATTTGTGAATTTCTTGTCCATTACTAATAATTTAAAAAAGTCGAACTACAAATACTTTTCACGGAACTGACTCACACAGCTGCATCAGTATACAGAACCGTAATGACCGCACAATGATGATACAGTGTTCTACGGTTATCAACGACAACCCATTCGACCAATACTGACAAATGAATTCCCGCCGTTATGCCAAAACAACCAATACCAAAAAACGGTAGGAAACATATGAAAAACCCCTTGCTGGACATATGTTACAAACACGATCTTTCTAGCAGACACACCTACGCCTAAATTGAACATAGCAAAAGAATCTGCACCGGAGAATTTTGTAAATTAATTGCTACTAATTAATTACCAGAAATTATTACAGTTAATTGTGTATTCATATCATAAACTCACTTATATAAAATTAATTACTGGACACCAAAAGTATTAGATTTAATTATATATATTATATATCAAATTATATCAAATTAATTACTAGAACCAAAATCTTAGATTTAATTATTTATATTATGTATCTAACTATATAAATTAATTACTGGAACCAAAATTATTAGATTTAATTATATATATTATATGTCCAGTTATATCAAACTAATTACTGGAACCAAAACTATTAAAATAATTGTCAGAAAATTAGGGAACCATAAACTTCCATTACTAATTAGTAACACGAACAATTTCTTATGGATCGTTATGTCATAATCAAATCACCTTATTGCCCTGGCAAATCTTCCCCTGGCCATACTCGCGCTGACCGGCCCGTTTGTCCATTTTATTCTGGAAATGCCGCCATTTCCAAGAGAAGCTCATGCGCTCCGTCAAGCGCGTATAAAAGGTCCGATAATCGTTCGGCCGGAGTTTCAGGCATTCGCAGAA